>SJXQ01009711.1:309409-418269 GCA_006408695.1 Aepyceros melampus | reverse complement strand
CTTACATTTAGCTCTTTAATCCATTTTGAGTTTATTTTTGTGTATGGTGTTAGAAAGTGTTCTAGTTTCATCCTTTTACAAGTGGTTGACCAGTTTTCCCAGCACCACTTGTTAAAGAAATTGTCTTTTCTCTATTGTATATTCTTGCCTCCTTTGTCAAAGATAAGGTGTCCATAGGTGTGTGGATTTATCTCTGGGCTTTCTATTTTGTTCTATTGACCTATATTTCTGTCTTTGTGCCAATACCATACTGTGTTGATGACTGTGGCTTTGTAGTAGAGACTGAAGTCAGGCAGGTTGATTCCTCCGGTTCCATCTTCTTTCTCAAGACTGCTTTGGATATTAGAGGTCTTTTGTATTTCCATACAAATTATGAAATTATTTGTTCTAGTTCTCTGAAAACTACCATTGGTAGCTTGATAGGGATTGCATTCAATCTATAGATTGCTTTGGGTAGTATACTCATTTTCACTATATTGATTCTTCTGATCCATGAACACGATATATTTCTCCATCTATTTGTGTCCTCTTTGATTTCTTTCACCAGTGTTTTATGCTTTTCTATATATAGGTCTTTAGTTTCTTTAGGTAGGTATATTCCTAAATATTTTATTCTTTTACAATGGTGAATGGAATTTTTTCCTTAATTTCTCTTTCTGTTTTCTCATTGTTAGTGTATAGGAATGCAAGGGATTTCTGTGTGTTAATTTTATATCCTGCAACTGTACTATATTCATTGATTAGCTCTAGTAATTTTCTGGTGGAGTCTTTGGGGTTTTCTGAGTAGAGGATCATGTCATCTGCAAACAGTGAGAGTTTTACTTCCTCTTTTCCAATCTGGATTCCTTTTATTTCTTTTTCTGCTCTGATTGATGTGGCCAAAATTTCCAAAACTATGTTGAACAGTAGTGGTGACAGTGGGCATCCTACCTAGCTTGTTCCTGACTTTAGAGGAGATGCTTTCAATTTTTCACCACTGAGGATAATGTTTGCTGACGGTTTGTCACATATAGCTTTTATGATGTTGAGGTATGTTCCTTCTATTCCTGCTTTCTGGAGGGGTTTTTTTGGTTTTATCATAAATGGATGTTGAAATTTGTCAAAGGCTTTCTCTGCATCTATTGAGATAATCATATGGTTTTTATTTTTCAATTTGTTAATGTGGTGTATTACATTGATTGATTCGCAGATATTGAAGAATCCTTGAATCCCAGGGATAAAGCCCACTTGGTCATGATGTATGATCTTTTTAATATGTTGTTGGATTCTGTTTTCTAGAATTTTGTTAAGGATTTTTGCATCTATGTTTGTCAATGATATTGGCCTGTAGTTTTCTTTTTTTGTGGCATCTTTGTCAGGTTTTGGTATTAGGGTGATGGTGGCCTCATAGAATGAGTTTGGAAGTTTACCTTCCTCTGCAATTTTCTGGAAGAGTTTGAGTAGGATAGGTGTTAGTTCTCTAAATTTTTGCAGAATTCAGCTGTGAAGCCGTCTGGACCTGGGCTTTTGTTTGTTGGAAGATTTCTGATTATAGTTTCAATTTCTGTGCTTGTGATGGGTCTGTTAAGATTTTCTATTTTTTCCTGGTTCAATTTTGGAAAGTTATACTTTTCTAAGAATTTGTCCATTTCTTCCACGTTGTCCATTTTATTTGCATACAGTTTCTGGTAATAGTCTCTTAGATCCTTTGTATTTTGTGTTGTCTGTTGTGATCTCTCTATTTTCATTTCTAATTTTGTTGATTTGATTTTTCTGCCTTTGTTTCTTGATGAGTCTGGCTAATGGTTTGTCAATTTTGTTTATCTTTTCAAAGAACCAGCTTTTGGCTTTATTGATTTTTGCAATGGTCTCTTTTGTTTCTTTTGCATTTACTTCTGCCCTAATTTTTAAGATTTCTTTCCTTCTACTAACCCTGGGGTTCATAATTTCTTCCTTTTCAAGCTGCTTTAGGTGTAGGTTAGATTATTTATTTGACTTGTTTCCTGTTTCTTGAGGTAAGCCTGTATTGCTATGAACCTTCCCCTTAGTACTGCTTTTACAGTGTCCCACAGGTTTTGGGTTATTGTGTTTTCACTTTCATTCGTTTCTATGCATATTTTGATTTTTTATTTCTTCTGTGACTTGTTGGTTATTCAACAGCATGTTGTTCAGCCTCCATATGTTGGGATTTTTAATAGTTTTTCTCCTGTAATTGACATCTAATCTTACTACATTGTGGTCAGAAAAGATGCTTGGAATGATTTGAATTTTTTTGAATTTACCAAGGCTAGATTTATAGCCCAGGATGTGATCTATCCTGGAGAAGGTTCCATGTGCACTTGAGAAAAAGTTGAAATTCATTGTTTTGGGGTGAAATGTCCTATAGATCTCAATTAGGTCTAACTGGTCTATTGTATCATTTAAGTTTGTGTTTCCTTGTTAATTTTCTATTTAGTTGATCTATCCATAGGTGTTAGTGAGGTATTAAAGTCTCCCACTGGTGTTGTGTTATTGTTAATTTCCCCTTTCATACTTGTTAGCATTTGCCCTACATATTGTGGCGCTCCTATGTTGGGTGCATATATATTTATGGTTGTTATCTCTTCTTGGATTGATCCTTTGATTATGTAGTGTCCTTCTTTGTCTCTTTTCAAAGACTTTGTTTTGAAGTCTATTTTATCTTATATGAGTATTGCTACTCTTGCTTTCTTTTGGTCTCTATTTGCATGGAATATCTTTTTGCAGCTCTTCACTTTCAGGCAGTATGTGTCCCCTGTTTTGAGGTGGGTCTCTGTAGACAACATATATAGGGGTCTTGTTTTTGTATCCATTCAGCCAGTCTCTGTCTTTTGGCTGGGGCATTCAACCCATTTACATTTAAGGTAATTATTGATAAGTATGATCCCACTGCCATTTATTGTTTTGGGCTTGAGTTTATACACCCTTTCTGTGTTTTCTGTCTAGAGAAGATCCTTTAGCATTTGTTAGAGAGCTGGTTTGTAGTGCTGAATTCTCTCAGCTTTTGCTTGTCTGTAAAGTTTTTGATTTCTCCTTCATATTTGAATGAGATCCTTGCTGAGTACAGTAATCTGGGCTGTAGATTATTTTCTTTCATCACTTTAAGCATATCCTGCCATTCCCTTCTGGCCTGAAGAGTTTCTATTGAAAGATCAGCTGTTATCCTTATGGGAGTCCCCTTGTGTGTTATTTGTTGTTTTTTCCCTTGCTGCTTTTAATATTTGTTCCTTGTGTTTGATCTTTTTTAATTTGATTAATATGTGTCTTGGGGTGTTTTGCCTTGGGTTTATCCTGTTTGGGACTCTCTGGGTTTCTTGGACTTGAGTGATTTCCTTCCCCATTTTAGGGAAGTTTTCAACTATTATCTCCTCCAGTATTTTTTCATGGTCTTTCTTTTTGTCTTTTTCTTCTGGGACTCCTATGATTCGAATGTTGGGGCATTTAACATTGTC
Organism: Aepyceros melampus; assembly: GCA_006408695.1. NCBI lineage: Eukaryota > Metazoa > Chordata > Mammalia > Artiodactyla > Bovidae > Aepyceros > Aepyceros melampus. Next base: position 414,820 of record SJXQ01009711.1, on the reverse strand, counting down.
CCAGAGGTCTCTGAGGGTGTCCTCATTTCTTTTAATTCTTTTTTCTTTTTTTCTCTCTGTTTAGTTTATTTCTACCATTCTATCTTCTAACTCACATATCCTATCTTCTGCCTTCGTTATTCTACTGTTGGTTCCCTCCAGAGAGTCTTTGATCTCAGTTATTGCAATATTCATTATTGACTGACTCTTTTTTATTTCTTCAAGGTCCTTGTTAAACCTTTTTTGCATCTTCTCGATCTTTGTCTCCAGGTTATTTTATCTGTAACTCCATTTTGTTTTCAAGATTTTGGCTCATTTTCACTATCATTATTTGGAATTCTTTATCAGGTAGATTCCCTATCTCTTCCTCTTTTGTTTGGTTTGGTGGGCATTTATCCTGTTCCTTTACCTGCTGGGTATTTCTCTGCCTTTTCATCCTGTTTATATTGCTGTGTTTGGGGTGGCCTTTCTGTATGCTGGCAGTTGGTGGTTCCTCTTTATTGTGGAGGTTCCTCACTGTGGGTGAGGCTGGATGGGTAGCTTGCCAAGGTTTTCTGGTTAGGAAAGCTTGTTTGGTGTTCTGGTGAGTGGAGCTGGATTTCTTCTTTCTGGAGTGTAATGAAGTGTCCAGTAATAAGTTTTGAGATGTCAGTGGGTTTGGTGTGACTTTGGTCAGCCAAAGTTGAGGCTCAGGGTCATGTTCCTGTGTTGCTGGAGAATCTGCATGGTATGTCTTGCTCTGGAGCTTGTTGGCCCTTGGGTGGTGCTTGGTTTCAGTGTAGGTACAGAGGCATTTGATGAGCTCCTATCGATTAATGTTCCCTGGATTCAGGAGTTCTCTTGTGTTCAGGATTTGGACTTAAGCCTCCTGCCTCTGGTTTTCAGTCTTATTCTTACAGTAGCCTCAAGACTTCTCCATCTGTACACCACTGATGATAAAACATCTAAGTTAATGATGAAAAGTTTCTCCATAGTGAGGGACACCCAGAGAGGTACCCAGAGTTACATGGAGAAGAGAAGAAGAGAAGAGGGAGGAGGGAGATAGAGGCGACCAGGAGGAGAAGAGAGGGAATCAAAAGGAGAGAGAGCAAGCTAGCCAGTAATCACTTCCCTATGTGCTCTCCACAGTCTGGATCCCTCAGAGATGTTCACAGAGTTACACAGAGAAGAGAAGAGGGAGGAAGGAGACAGAGGTGGCCAGGAGGATAAAAGGTGGAACCAAAAGGAGAGAGACAGATCCAGCCAGTAATCAGTTCCCTAAGTGTTCCCCACAGCCTGGAACACACAAGGAGATTCACCAAGTTGGGTAGAGAAGAAAAGAGGGAGGGGGAGATAGAGACGACCTGGTGGAAAAAAGGAGTGTCAAAAGGGGGAGACAGCAATCAGGCCAGTGATCTCACTCCCAAGTAAAAATGGGTATTGAAGATTGGGTTCTTAAAGGTACAAAGTTGATAACAAATACCAAAAAGCAAAGATTAAAAATCTTGAGTAGAAGTTAGATTCTCAAAAATAAAATATTTTTAAAAAAACACAAAGTCACAGAAATCATAAAATATATATATATGAAGTTTGCTTTAAAAATAGTTTCTTTCTTTTTTGCAAGGTAATAGTAGGTTATAAAAATGAAAATTAAAGGAGTAATGAGACTTAAAATAACAAAAAAAATAATAAATTTTTTTAATTTAAAGATGATAATAGTAAAAATATATCTGAGACTTTCTCTGGAGCTGTTGTGGACAGTGTGGGGTCAGTTCACCTTCAGATAGTTCCTTGGTCTGGCTTGTACTTCTCACGGTCTATAGGCCCCTTCCTATGTAGTCGGTGCTACCTACAGGGTTTTAATCGATTGCATCTTCACTTCCAAAGCAGTTCCCTCTGCTTATTTTAGCTGCTTCTGTTTGCTTGTCTCTTCAGTGTCTAATTTCCACCCTGCCACAAGGGGCGCAGTGGTGGTCAATTTTTTTTAGGCTCACTTGTTCAGTCGTGCTTTGGGGAGGGAGGAACACTGCAAAAAATATCACTGGTGTGTGTTCACAGTGATTCAGCCACACTGGGTTTGCTGCCGCTCACAGCATGTGTGCTTTCCCAGTCTACACTGCTCAGACTCTAGGTTGCTCTGCCAGGAACTGTCTGATGCAGGCCCTGGTTTGCATGCACTTCCCAGGTCTAAGCCACTCAGGTTCAGGTTCTCGGGTACTCCACAAAGGTGCAGACTTGGTTGGGCCTGCATTTTGCACCTGTCCCAGGTTCAAGCAGCTCAGGTAACCAGGTCCTTGGTGAGCATAGTCGCCCGCAGTTGAAGGCTGTGACTTATCCGCTCCCTGGTCCCAGCCTCTCAGTTTTCTGGGTGTACAACAGGCACGCCTTCTCAGGTGTGCCGTGTGACTCTTCTGGGAAGCTGATCTCTGGCTGCAACCCTCCTGGTGGATGTCGACCATCCAGGATCCCAAGAAGTCTTGGTTAGCAACAAAGTCTGCTTGGAGTTTGGTATAGGATGCCTCTCTGGGGCCTCGATTCCCCCTTCCCGCTCTGGCTGTCTTCACCTGCCGGTCTCCGGTGGGGGATGGGCTGGCCCACAGCCCGCTAGCTCTGCTCAGTCCTTTGTTCTCTCAGTCTGGTTGCTATCTCAAGCTAGTTCCCTCAGACTGCCTTCAGGGCATTCAGGCCTTATCCTAAGCAAGGCTGCTCCTCCCTGTCCCTCTCCCACTTGTTAGTGAGGAACGGGAGCGTCTGGGCTGTTGCACCGCTGGGAGTTGCTGTCAAGCACATAATCTGTGGGGTTTAATGATTTATTTTTCCTCCTAGTTATTTTGCCCTCTGAGATTCCAAGGCTCGCCACAGGCCCACCGGAGAGAGTGTTTCCTAGTGTTTGGAAACTTCTCTCTTTTTTGAGACTCCCTTCCTGAGATGGATCTCTGTCCCTACCTCTTTTGTCTCTCTTTTTATCTTTTATCCTACATCCTGTTGAAGACAATGGGCTGCTTTTCTGGGTGCCTGATGTCCTCTGCCAGCATTCAGAAGTTGTTCTGTGGAATTTGCTTGGTGCTCAAATGTTCTTTTGATGAATTTGTGGGGGAGAAAGTGGTCTCCCAGTCCTATTCCTCCACCATCTTAGGACCACCTCCAAGACTCTGACTTTGAAACAGACATCTTTTCTCTCATTCTAACTTGATGCAAAGAGAGGAACGGATGAATTAGAATGTAAGAATATCGAAGAACTATACTTTCCTGTTGTTGATTTGCTAAGTCATGTCTGACTCTTGTGACCCCATGGACTGTAGAGCGCACCAGGCTCCTCTCCCCGTGGGATTTCCCAGGCAGGAATACTGGAGTGGGTTGCCATTTCCTTCTCCACATTGCTAGGTGAATTCTTTAATCAATGCTTTAAGGCATGCCAGTGGTAAAGAATCCTCCTGTCAATGCAGGAGATACAGGTTCCAACCCTGGGTCGGGAAGATCCCCTGGAAAAGGAACTGGCAACCCACTCCAGTATTCCTGCCTGCAGAATCCCATGGACAGAGGGGCCTGGTGGGCTACAGACCATGGGGTCACAAAGAGTCGGACATGACTGAGCACAAAAGCCCATGCCCATAGAGCACGCAGTTTACTGATTTACCTTGAGTTTAGAAAATGCTACTAGTAAGGAGTATAATTGTGTCCCATTTATTGTGGATAGAAAGTGAAAGTGAAGTCATTCAGTCGTGGATTAGATATGGTTTAAAAAAAATAGTCACGCAGTTTACTGATTTACTTTGACTTTAGAAAATGCTACCCAGTAAGGAGTATAATTGTGTCCCATTTATTGTGGATTGAAAGTGAAAGTGAAGTCGCTCAGTCATGGATTAGACATGGTTTAAAAAAAAAAAAGTCATCTGATACAGGAAATTAGGTCCATTGTCAGGAGTCTAACATTCTCTTTACTGTAAAGTAAGGAAAATTCATTATTTACATTTTCATCTTCCCTTTATCATAATAGCAATTTGTATCAGCCATATTGCCTATACTAGTTCTACTTTCTTTTTCCTGGATCCCAGCTCATAGGAGTTAACTGGGTTCCCCTCAAAAAGAAGATATCCCAACAATAAAACAAAATTATCTCGCCTCTGTAGAAACCCTTTTTTTAAAAGTTATAGTCAGTAATATTGCACTAACTTTGTATGGTGACTAATGGTAACGACACATGGTGGTGATCACTTTGCAATGTACACAAATATCAAATCACTATGCTCTACACCTGAAACTAATACAACACAGTATATCAATTATACCTCAATAAAAACTATTTTTAAAAGGTTAAAGAATTTTCCAATAAGTCTAAAAGATACCAGCAGCTGCTTTATTTCATAAGACAATATTCTTGTGAGAAAACTTGGGGAACAACAGCCCAGGAAACATCTACAGTGATTGTCCCTCTGAAATAAACATCTGTGTTGATGGGAAATGAAGACACACACACACACATCTGTATTCAGAATTCAAACACAATTCCCAAGTGAAGTGTAAGAATCTCACTGGTTTTTATGGGGAAAAAAAAGAAAGATCTCTTAAACTTTGTAAACACTTTATATAACAGCAACTAAATTCAACTATACAAGACTGTATCATGTGTGTTTGGGGGAACAATTAGAAAAATTAAAAGTTTTTTTTTTTTAATAAGCTGGTATGTTCAACAGTCCCTACCTCAAGCCTATGATCCTCCTGTCCCACTGATGCTAGCCTGCTATTTGTCTATGATGACGGTTTCTTTCCTGGTCTAGTCATTGATTTTTCCATTCTACAAAACACTTAGTCATGAATGTTATGTTTACAGGCTCTGCTGCAGAAGCATTCCTGTAGACCACAGGCAGCAGGGGCTGTCAGTCATGTGCCACTACCTTGAAAAAATACATATTCCTCCCTTGTATTCCCATTCTCTCTTCCAAGGGTAGCTCATAATGGAAAGATTACTTCACTGGTCTTAAAAGCACACTAGAGCAATCCCATTTGCTAAAGGAACAACACCCTGCTTGTCACAAAAGAGAGAATACTAGGGAAACACAAACATGAGAAAATGATATATGTGAGCTCATCCTGTCTCCTTTTGAATGCCAGCCCCCTGAGGGCAGGAAACATTTCTTCTTGGGGCTCCTTATGGAACCAAGTGTCCTCTATAGACAAGTGAATTTATAAAAGAAACTGAGGATGAAACCCAAGAGGCTTTTCTTACTCTTTATTCTCCATTGTTTATTTTTTGTCTCTATGTAAAATCAAAATTTTAAAAAGGAAAGGATAAAAGAGTAAGGGTAAGTGAAGGAGAACGCTTAAAGGAGTAGTGTAGCACCTTATATACACATCTGCCAACTTCAGAGACAGCCCGAAGTTCATAAGGTGGTGTGTAACTTGCCATACCACACAACTAATAGTTGGCAGAGCCACATTTCAAGCTCTGATGAGTACCCAGAACTCAGTGTTTGTGTACTGCCAGGTAAGCGCAGAATGTTTGACAATCAGTTGAGCTAATAGTCTGAACAAAAAAAAACCACACTACCATGATCCCAAAATCTGACAAAAAAAAAAAAAACAGTAAAGTTAAAAAATTTATCTTGGGGACTTCCCTGGTAGTCCAATAGGTAAGACTCTGCACTCCCAATGCAGAGGGCTTGGGATCAATGCCTGGTTAGGGAATTAGATCCCCCATGTCCACTAAGAGTCTAAATGCTACAACTAAGAAGCCCATTTAGAAAACTAAAGAAACTTAGAAAACTAAGATCATGGCATCTGGTCCCATCACTTCATGGCAAATAGATGGGGAAACAATGGAAACAGTGTCAGACTTTATTTGGGGGGGCTCCAAAATCACTGCAAATGGTGACTGCAGCCATGAAATTAAAAGATGCTTGCTCCTTGGAAGTAAAGTTATGACCAACACAGACAGAGTATTAACAAGCAGAGACATTACTTTGCCAACAAAGGTCTGTCTAGTCAAAGCTATAGTTTTTCCAGTAGTTATGTATGGATGTAAGAGTTGGACTATAAAGAAAGCTGAGAGCCAAAGAATTGATGCTTTTGAACTGTGGTGTTGGAGAAGACTCTTGAAAGTCCCTTGGACTGCAAGGAGATCCAACCAGTCCATCCTAAAGGAAATCAGTCCTGAATATTCATCAGAAGGACTGATGCTGATGCGGAAGCTCCAATACTTTGGCCACCTGATGCAAAGAACTGACTCATTTGAAGAGACCCTGATACTTGGAAAGACTGAAGGCAGAAGAAGGGGATGACAGAGGATGAGATGGTTGGATGGCATCACGACTCGATGGATATGTTTGAGTAAACTCCAGGAGTTGGACAGGGAACCCTGGTGTGCTGCAGTCCATGGGGCCACAAAGAGTTGGACACGACTGAGCGACTGAATTGAACTGAATAGCCAAAACAGATACATATTAAAACAACAAAAACATCTCCACCAGAAAGCAAGCTTAGGAAAGCATCTGTAAAATTTCTACTTTTAAGAAACATAACTTCATGATGAGTCCTCTGTAATAAAGTAGCTACAGAATGTTTACATAATGAGGCAACTTGTCTTATGGGATTACTACCTACCAAGAACTAAGAGTTGAGTACCATACTCTCAATACTTTCCTATAGCTAAGTAGCAAACTGCTACAAATTCAACAGCTTTTAAAAATACCACTTATACGAGGGAGGGGATATATGTATACATATAGTGATTCACTTTGTTGTATGGCAGAAACATTTTTTCAATTAAAAAATAATAATAATTTTTCAGAAGTACCACTTACCAGTGCAGTTTTGTAAAAGTCCAGCATAGCATGGCTAGGTTTTCTATTTTCAGTATTACAAGGCTGATCAAGATGTTGGCCACCTTTTCTGGGAGCAAATCCAGTTCCAAACCCATTGTCATTGCCAGAATTCAGTTCCTTGCAGTTGTAGGACTGAAGTCCCTATTTTCTAGGTAGTGGATGCCAACCTGGGAAGATTCTGCATTTAAAGTGGCTACATGAGGTGGTTTTCAGCCTTGGGGGGAGGTGCGCAGATGCTGGCCTGGGACGCTGGACCCCAGCCCTTCTCCCCTTGAGTAAGAGTCCAAGCAAGCCCCCCAGCGACGCCAGGGCCTTCAGCCATGGGTTCTCTGCTTGCAAAGGATGCCTACCTGCAGAGCCTGGCCAGGAAGGTCTGCTCCCAGCTCAACCCAAGCCACAGAAGCACAAGTCTGCTGGCAAAACTCGAGTCTCAGAAACTGTTAGGCCCCCCAAAAAGGAAAAAATGACAGGAGAAGGCGTGGTAGGAGAAGGCTGCGGAGCCAACGATATGGGCCCCTACAGAGAAGTCTCAGACCAGGAAGACGGCCTCAGCCACTGCGGATGGCCTGGCCCAGGAGCCGGACTCAGTCTGCCTTGGATGTCCTGCGTGAGAAGATACGGAAGACCGGGGGCCAGGGCAGCGCCAAAGAGCTGTCTCCCTGGCTTTGAAGAACAGATGGCGGGGAAAGCAGGAGTAGGACCCAAAGAGGAGCAAAAGGAAGGAGAGCAAAGGCGAAGGCAGCCCAAGCCTCGGCGGGAACTGAGGCCACAGAGACACCCGTGCCTGGGTTGCTCTTCAGTAAGGTGGAGGTGACCGAGGAGCAAGCCCGCCAGCAAGAAGCAGGGCCGGAAGTAGAGGCAGAAACCGAAGAGGAGCCTCACGCCGCTGATGAGCAGGAACTACTGGCAGCGCCCGCAGGTGCCCCGGGCTGGCCTGTGGGACCTGAACACGGGCAAGGCCGGGGAATTCAAGGGAAAAAGCGATAAAAAGAAGATCCGCGACGCCAAACGCCTGCTACTGGAGGCCCCAAGGCGTCAGGTGCACGTGGGCGAAGCACCGTGGAGAAGATGCCACGTGGCCAGGACAGGCCGAGGCAGGGCAACGCCTAGACAAGGTCCCCAAGAAAGGCCGGATCCTGTCCTGGAGCAGACCGGCCTGGCGTGAGGGCCGGGCAGCCAGACCCCGTCCCGCCACGAGCCCAGTCCTGAGCCACGCTGAAAGTGGGCATTTGCCCTGCTTGCCTCTCCCACTTATGAAGAGGGCTCAGGCTGCACGTGTAAAAGCACCTTCAGATCTGGGGAAGGGGTGACCCAGATCCGGCTTCCAGCCTCCTCTGGTGAGGTGGAAGGCTCCCTGAAAGTTGCGGGGTGGGGGACAGGAAGCAGTGAGGAGAGAGTGGGCCATGTGAGAGGCGCTTCCCTGGCCCGGCTTTCCTCTCCCGTGTCCACAGGATCAGCAGCCTTTATGACTGCTGTGTCAGGCCAAAACTCGGTTGGAAAGGACAAAAATCAACTCCTATAAGGGCAGAGCTGAAGATGGAATTGACCGGTGGGTAACTGTGAGTAGGTAGGACCATCCTCAGGTGTGCCTGGAAGTGAATTATTCTATTTGTGGGCTTTCCTAGTGGCTCAGTGGTAAAGAATCCACCTGCCAATACAGGAGCCAATGCAGGAAGCCTGGTTTCCACCACTGGGTTGGGAAGATCCCCTGGAGAAGGTAATGGCTACCCACTCCAGTATTTTTGCCTAGAGAATTCCAGGGACAGAGGAGTCTGATGGCCCACAGTCCATGAGTCACAAAAGAGTTGGAGCGATTTAGTGATTAAAACAACATACAACAGAACCACATTTATCTGTAAGTTGGGTAAAAATTAAATTTAAGACAAGCATACACATTAAAAATGTCCTAAGATAACTACTACAAGACAGAAACAATGTTACCACACAAGAAGAAAAATGGAGTGGGATGGACGGTATCAGTCTAGAAGAAAGGAAGAGTAAAACCTAGAACTGACCAAGGATTAGTTCTAGGAGGATGCAGAGTAAGAGGGCAGAGTTAAGTCCAAGCCCACAGGCAATCAGAATGAATGCAGGACAAAACTTGGATGGATTTTATGGTATGTGGATTATATTTCAATAAAACTGTTAATTAAGAAAACAAAATAAAATGGTTATGTGATTAGGTCAGGGCCACCTGAATAACCTCTTTCCAGTCACATGCGTCATATAGCATGACCTAACATGACCTAACCACAGGAGTAAAATCCATCAAACTCTCAGTCTGGGGAACTGAGCAGAGGAGGAGGTAGGAAATCTTGGAGGCTATCCTAGCACTATGGTAGGAAGTGATATAGATTGAAAATATATGGCACACGTGATACATTGAACAAAAGAAACCAACACAAAAGAGTACATGTTGTTTGATTCCATTTTTATGAAGTTCATAATAGGAAAAACTAGCCTGTGCTGCCAGAAATCAAGATCGTGGTGACCCTTATGGTCAAGGAGGGATGGAAATAATAGTGCAGGGGAAGAAAGACTTACTCATTCAATAACTACACATTGAACACACCTGCCAGAGGCTAAGTTAAGGGGATTCCATGGCAATCAAAATAAGCCTCTGTCTTCATGGAGCTTTAAAAGTCTATCAGGGAAGACAGAGACTATTAGAGAAATATCTACCATAAATTGTGATAAGCATCACACTGGGGGGAAGTGGGAGGTCCTCTGAAAGCATATGGCAAGGGGACCTAAATAGTTTAAGGGCTCCAAAAATGACTTTTAAATGGAGACCTGAATTAGGCAGGCAAATAAGGGAGTAATGGTTAACATAGTGACTTTGGTTGACTGTGAACTGATCATTACTTACCTGTAAGATGTGACTAAGAAAGGCCAAGTGGTCTGCCTCTCCATCATTGTGAGAATGGTCTCAAGGTGAGTGGAAACACCAGTCCTGCTCTAAACTGCACTGTCAAGCAATTCCCTTCTTGCTATGACATTTTGTGCTCTGGATACTCTTCCATAAAATGAACATTGACAAGATAGAGTGACTTGAAAACTAACCACCACGTTGACACAGGAGCCTGAGTCCGTGTGCAAAGGAATAGAGCAGAATGCACAGTGGCTTCCGGCTCAGGCTCTGGAATCAGACTGCCTGCAATTGTCATCCTGTCTCCACCACCAGCCACATGTCCATGGTCGTTTACTGTCTGTAAGCCTCCACTTCATCACCTCTGAAGTAGGGGCAGTACTGCTACAGTGCTAAGAAACCTTTAGAGGATAGCTTTTTTAAAGAAAACAGAGGGACTATACAGATGTCTTGAGGTGCAAGAAGCATAGGTGAACAGCACAGTGCTGATAGATTGTAAATGCATTCAAGAAAGACTCCTCTCTGGCCATGCTTTCAGACTCACCAGCCATACCTACTCGTCACAGCCCAAACACAGAGAACTCAAATGCTGCGCATCTGCACATCTCAGCCCTCTCTTCTGGCACGGTTTACCCACCTTTGTTCGCTTGAAGAGCTACTTTTCATCTTTCAAGTCTCAATTCATGTGTTGCCCCATGGGGGAAGATTATCCTGACTACAGAAGCCAGAAGTGAGTGATCACTTGTCCATGCTCTTACAGCACTCTTAATATCTCTAAAGTAACGTATATCAGGTTATACCAAAATTGCTTATTCATACATTTATCTCTTTATGAGCCTCTTGAGAGATGAGACCATACACAGAACTTGGCACATAAGAGACAGCAAAAAGAGAACTGTTCTCTGAATGAATTGAATGAATGAATAGTGATACCTTAAGAGGAAGTGAATTCCTGCCACCAGGTATATTTAAGCAAAGAAGAGATATTTGTTTAGCAAAAATGTGCAGAAACGACTGAAGCATCTGATACTGAACCAGCTAACTACTAAACAGGACCCTCAAGTCCTTGGGGCTAGGTGAAGAAAACTGAGAATCACAAAAGCACAGAGAAGGAGCAGATGTGTATTTGGGGAACAACAAGAGGCTCAGTTTGGGCGAAAGAGGACAGGATGGAGATAGGATTGTAGTAAAAAAAAAAAAAAAAGGTGATACACCCCAAATGGCAAAGGAACATCATTTATTTAATAGGGGTACTGTTTAAGAGGAGTGGGGAGACTTCCCTGGTGGTCCAGAGGTTAAGAATTCACCCGTCAATGTGGAAGACACAGGTTCAATTTCCGGTCGAGCAAGATCCCACATGCCACAGGGCAATTAATTACTGAACTGAACTGAACAATTAACACCACAACTACTGAAGCCTGTGTGCCCTAGAGCCCGTGCTCCACAACAAGAGACACCATTGCAATGAGAAATCCAAGCAATGCAGCTAAAGAGTGGCCCCCGCTCACTGCAATTGGAGGGAACCCATATACAGTAATGAAGACCCAATGAAGCCTTAAATAAATAAATATTTTTTAAAAAAAGAGGAGTAGGCAAGGTAATGTATCCCTCATGGAATGATAAAGCCTACAGGGCCTAACAAGAGCAGGCTGCAGCTCCACAGGCACAACAGAAAAAGAAGTGGAGTTAACAGAACCCTATGAAAGGGAGGTGGTGGGGTGCCTTGATTTGAGTCTTGGCCTAAGTAGAAGAATGGGATTTAGTCACTGTCAAAATCAGGGAAGTATAGGAAGAGAGGGGAGGCATAAATATCCAGGCACTTCATCTCCCTCTGCTGTCACCCTCCAGCACCCTACCAGTGCCTGTCAATGGCCACATCCAATGACAAGCCAGACAGCAAGGGAACTGGGAAGGTAACCCATAGAAGGCAGCCTCCTGAATCCCAGAGCAGGACAGAGAAAGAGAAGCAGACTAATGATTTTGGTGGGTAAAGCCAGAGGGGCCACCAGGTGATGCATTTTACCCAGTGAATAGGAAATAGCTCCACCCTATTTCTTGTTTTCTGTTCAGAATGAGACATTTTTTATTAATATTTTCCTGAAACAAGAGTTATGACTGTCTGAGACCTTCACTGTTTCCTGATACATCATGCAACAAAGCTTATTAGGTTGAGATTTACTTTTTTCTCCACTGCCTAATTAGAAGCTTAGCACTCTTAAGAGGATTATTTACAAATCATTATCACTGAGCACATGGAGACTTTAAAGATTTTTGACTCTCACAAACTCCTTGCCAGACTTTTCAAAATTAAGGTGTAGAAGGAAAAAATATCTGAAAAAGGAAAAGTCTGAGTCACCACACACCTAGAAGCCCTTCACCTGCTTATGGCATCATGTACACCATCAGCAACAGGATTCAGCAAACCCTGACAGTTCCTATTTTCAGACTGAAGGAGCAAATGATACAAAGCAGCAACAGCATGCGTGTGAGTATGCTCCTCCAGACTTTTCAAAATTAAGGTGTAGAAGGAAAAAATATCTGAAAAAGGAAAAGTCTGAGTCACCACACACCTAGAAGCCCTTCACCTGCTTATGGCATCATGTACACCATCAGCAACAGGATTCAGCAAACCCTGACAGTTCCTATTTTCAGACTGAAGGAGCAAATGATACAAAGCAGCAACAGCATGCGTGTGAGTATGCTCCTCCCACCCACCTGTGCTTGCACACACACACACACACACTCATTCTTTCTAACCTGTCATAAAGCAATCCTCTTTTCATGATTAGAGGCTGCATTCATGTTTGACTTCTGAAAATGAATCAAGTGTTCTTGAGAGTCTTGCCTGATTCCCCCACACCACCAATACACCACTCCCAAGGACAGCAGGAATACCAGTTGGTTAGCACATGGGCTTTTGCTAGACTCAGGGCTGTGGTGCAGACAGTCAGATGCCCCTTTGTGGAAAACAGCAAGGCCAATAAAGGCCAATGAGGTAAGAAACCACATGTACCCCTCAAACAGTAAATAACATTGTGTGGGTTAAATAAATCATTCTGTTATGAATCCAATACACAGTATTTATCTTACTACAAATATGTTTTGTTTCCTGACATCTTTTAAAAGAACAGTTTGATGGCATTTGCTGACACTGTCTTTAATCTTCCTGATAGTTGTACCCAGATCTGTTTTTGATATTGACAACTGCACAAATAAATTGCCCACATCATATCCTGCTGCAATCTAAATCTCTAATTTAACTATGCTGTTTTCTTGTCTTTCAAATAGACACACTACAGCTGCTTTCCCAGTGAAGTCCAGTGCAAAGTGGGGGAGGTGTGCCAAAGAGGCCCGAGAGATGGACATTTCCTCAGCGTGGGGAAGAGAACAGGCTGGAGGCAGGGGAGGGCGGCTGGAGCCCTGTGATCCACATGCTGTGACCGTCATTCAGGTAACTGCTCCTTCTTCATCTTCTGAGGGGGTAGTTCTTGGCTGCTGGCTTAACTTTCAGAAAGGACCCCCCTTCTCCAAGCTTCCTGGATCAACTTCTACTTTTGCATCTTCTTTTCATTAGCAAAAAGGAGTCACCACTGGAAAGCTCTGATATTCAGAGGCAATGAATAAACAGCATTTTTATTTTTCTTTCAGTGGAATATAAGTTCTTCAAGAGGAGAAGAAGAGTACAGGTAATTCATTCATTATATTCTTATCAGTGTATTACCAATCAGAGAAGTGTAAGGTTTCTTATCAAATCAGATTCTGTCTTTGCTAAGAAAGAAGAAGAGATGAGGGTCTGGACTTTTTGGTTTTTCCAACAGAACCTTGTTTTTGTTGTGTGTGTGTGTGTGTGTGTGTTTCAAGGAGACATGATTTTCCTGGCTGTGACATCTAATGCTCCATTTTACCAGACTGCATTAAGCAGTTCAGCTTATGACTATAAACAGCTCTGGCTTTTGTCATTAGGATGAGTTGTTCAAGTGTAAGGTACTCAAAGATAATGTCCTCAAGCCATTTAAGCCAAGCTCTTTTATTCTTCATTCGAGTAAACATGTCTTGGATAATTTCTATGAGTTCTGGCATGGACAAGAGTCATTAGAGGCATATTCCAAGTCGAGATGGGTGCTAATCTCCTCTTCTTACCCTACCAATTAATAATGTCACAGGCTAGAGACACAGCTGGCCAGGGTCTCACCTATATGATCTGTAACAGGGAAAGCTAACTGGCATTAAGCATGTGGGAGAAACCATAACGCACAGCATTTATATTATACACAGTGATGCTGAATGTGGTCAGTTCCCACATCTGCCACCTTTTAGGTCAAATAGGATAAACAATTTAACCTGAGAGTAATAAATACAAAGGACTTAGGTGAAGACTTAGCATGTGGTAAATACTATACTAAATGTTAGTTATTTTTAGGACCCTGGCTTTAACCAGGCTCTGTCACCATCAAGAGGAATGATTAGGGATCAAGGCCTAGCCTTCCTCCTACTGAAGTGGCCGAGTCATTCCCTACCTTTTTCACCAGTCCCAGCAGTGCCACCGCAGTAACATGAATGTCCTTCACCACCGTCCTCTCCAGCCTCTCAGTGCTGTCCCACCACTCTCCTGGGCTGACCCTGTTGCTCTCACAAATATAAGGAAAGATTCTCTCTCCACTCTTGTTACATCTCTACCAGATTGCTAAATGTGACCCTGCTCTCTTTTTTTTAGTAAATCTCCTGTAAAGGGTAGTTTCACCTTTTTAGTCTCCTGTAGGACAGTCTTTTGATAAAACATGACATAACATGATAAACGTTACCCCCTGAGTTTTCAGAAAACATTTGGGTGACAACTCCAATAACCTATTCAAAAAGTTCCTTCCCAGTGATTATAAAGCACTGTTCCAAGCAAGGAGTTAAATCATCTTGGTCTGTGCCTATATGTCAGTATCATTACACTTTATGTTCGCTGCCCCACAGCAACCACACACACACGTGCACACACACACACAGTCTTGCATCATACCTTACTGGATATTTTTAGGGCTTCCCTGGTGGCTCAGAGGTTAAAGTGTCTGCCTGCAATGTGGGAGACCTGGGTTCAATCCCTGGGTTGGGAAGATCCCCTGAAGGAAACAGCAACCCACTCCAGTATTCTTGCCTGGAGAATCCCATGGATGGAGGAGCCTGGTAGTCTACAGTCCATGGGGTCGCAGAGAGTCGGACACGACTGAGCTACTTCACTTTCACTTTCTAAGGACTGATCAACAAATTCTCTTTACAATATTCTCAGGGAACCTATCAAGTTCACATGCAAAAGAGATCTGAAGCATGTTTGGTGCATGCTGAGGCTCTTGATACTATAGATTGGTTGGTATTATATATTAGCTCCTTTCTGAGGCTATATATTAGGTTTCCTCAACTCTATTTTTCTTTCCTGATGTTTCCATGTTAGTGTTTCTTAAACTGTGGTCAAGGACCTTTGACATCAAAGTCATCAGACTTATTAAAAGCTTAATTTCCCCACATCAGCTGAGCCAGGGTCTCTGGGAGGAAGGCTCAAATGCTTGAAGTTCTACAAGCTGTTCCTTCTATGCACTCTAAATAAAGTTTGAGAACTGTTCTACATCATTTTGAAATACACATTGTTTTGAAACGAGCATTATGTATCTATCTGACCAGTTACACTGCTGGAAGCTATTACAGTGATCTTTAACATAAAACCATGTATTCCATCCTTTGTTATTTAAAATATGCTCTTGCTATTGCCAGGGTAAAGAACATCTGCAAGGCAGGGCAGCCACTGGTCTCATGAATCAATGAAATCAAGTCAGTTTGCTTCCTTTAAGATAAAAGAATTGGCATAAATATAAAACAAAGCCCATAGGAAGTCCAAACAGCCTAGGGATAGCCTAGTTGTTGGTGGATGAGCTTTTCAGTCAGTGAGACTAGGGTTTAAGTTGCAGTAAGGATACTAACTAGTTGTGTGACCTTTACTTTTCTTAACAGTCTGTGAGGGCTTCCCTGGTGGTGCAGATGTTAAAGTGTCTGCCTGCAATGTGAGAGACCTGGGTTTGATCCCTAGGTCGGGGAGATCCCCTGGAGGAGGAAATGGCAACCCATTCCAGTATTCTTGCCTGGAGAATCCCATGGACGGAGGACCTTGGTGGGCTAGAGTCCATGGGTCGCAAAGAGTCGGACACGACTGAGCAACTTCACTCACTTTGGTTTTCTCACCTGTAAAATTTTAGATAATAATACTGACCTCATAGATTTGTTGTAAGAATGAAGTGAGAAAAAGGTAGGTAAGGCACTTGGTATAGTACATAATAAATGTGTTAGAATAGTTGTCATTTCCAAATGAGAATTATTCCTGATGGATTCTGAAATAAAGCAGACAGCTCTCATCTGAACAAAATCTTCAAGATGGTTAGTGAACTACTGGCCAGATGCTATCTTTCCTCTTTTCAAGATATCTAGAAACCTCAAAAGTGTCTTTGGCAAAGCACCAAAGAGCAGGACAAACAAGGCAATAGAGTCAGATATTCTACCAGACAACTCCAGCCCTAGAGAAGAGTCTAGGGAAAGCATGGCAAAACCAGCGTATAAGATGAAGCTTTCAAAGGTGGGGCAGATTCACTCAACAAAATAGTTCTAGGACACATGTCAGGCGCAGTTCCAAGCTGAGAATACAGCATAGAACAAAACAGACAAAAGCTTTTCCCTTGTGGGGTTCATACTCTAGTGCAGGGAAGCACACAATAAACAACTCAATTAATAAAATATACAATATGTCTGATAGTGAAACGTACTTTGAAAGAAAAATCAAACAAAAAATGGGAACAGGGACTTCCCTAAGGAACCAGTGGTTAGGACTCTGCACTTGCACTGCTGAGGGAGAACTAAGATCCCACAAGTCTCACAGTATGGCCAAAATAAAATAAATGTGGCACTACAGAAAATAGGAATAAGCAGAACCAGGGTAGATAATAGTTAGTCATGGTAAAGCAGAAACACCTATGCATTGCCCCTCAATGTCATCTCCCTTTGCCCTAAATCCACACGTGAAAGGTGACCACTTCATTAATTAATACTCAGCAACTATTTTCTGAAAAAAGGATATGCCTCAAGAGGAAACCAAAATCTTTGAAAATAAAGCAACCTTTACACACCTGTTTCAACTGGGTAGAATTAGTATCTGGCACATTTAAACACTCAGTAAATCATTGTTGCAGAAATCAGTGACTCAGCAAATAAGTGGAAGAATTACCACCTTTCAGGAAGGATGATTCCAGCTCCATCCACAGAGCCAGGCTGCTCTCTGTAATGATCACAACCTCCATAATAAACAACAAAAACACAAGCCTGATTGCTCACTAATCCTTGGTATTCTCCCAAGCACTTTATATGGATTATCTCATTGGAACCTTTCAACAATACTGGAGATTCAGGGGAGGAATTGCCCAGTACAGGCCTGTGGATACAATCTCTGTCGAGTAGTGTCCTTCCTGTTGAGAAGTGCAAATTCTTCTCAGTCAATAAGTCAGGACCTAAGTAGACTTCAGAGCAATGATTATGATTATCAATCAACAAGGATTATCAAATTATCAAACACAAGTATTCCCATTTCCCAACCCAGCTGCCAGTGTCTTCTCAGCAAATCACTCTTTCTGATAACCGTCCAGTCCAGACTAGAACTTTTTAATGTCTTTTCTCTTTCAGTCATTCTACTGGTGTTATCCAGCACTCACTATATACAAAGCTCGAGATGCAGTCAGAGGTCCCTGCCCTCCAGGAATCTACAATCAGATCCTGAAAGAAGGCTCAACCTCGTAGAGCAGTGGTCCCCAACCTCCGGGATCTAATGCCTGAAGATGTGAGGTGGAGCTGATGTAATAGTAATAGAAATAAAGTACACAATAAACGTAATGCACTGAATCACCCCAAAACCACCACCCCCCTCACCTGCAGTCAGAGGAAACCAGTTCCTGGTATCAAAAAATTGGGGGCCACTGCTTTAGTAGCATGAAACAAAGCAAAGCAATGTGTTGCCCTGGGGTGCACACAATAGGTGTTAAGAGGGGACTGAAGACTTTGATTTATACCTTCGGAGGCTAATTCTGATTTCTGGTATGGAGAACCATTGGAAGAAGCAAGGACAGAGATAACTGTGAGTCAGAAAGGGTGGTCACATGCCTGCCTCAGAGTGACAAGCTAGGTGTGCTTTGGCTACACCAAAGACCCAAAACAGGGCCACAGATGAGCACATGGGCAGCTTCTTTCCGAGGAAAGCCAGTCACTGACAAGGCCAGAAGAGTCTGTGCCTGCCCTGCTGGACCCCACTGTGAAGATTTAAAGCTGAAAATCAGTGCTAAATTACAGGTCACAGCGACCAAACACCCAAACCATAATTAAGAAAGAGAGAATTGGATTTACCAGGAAAAACAAATTGCCTACAAATGTAATGCTGTAAGCAGTTCTGGGAACAAACAGTGCCCAGTTAATTTTTTTCCAGTGTTTTAAAAGGAAAGAGACAACAATTAGAGAAGAAGTAGAGGTAACAGGGCAGAGGCACAGAGGAGCAGGTCTAAAAGGAGGGGCCTTCGGACCCTGCGTCACACGTGGTCCAAGTTGGATGCCAATCTAGCTCTCTAGCTTCTCTGCTTAAACCCACCAGAAGCCTCCCACTCTCCTTTAAACAGAGCCCCAACTCCTTCACCTGACCCTTCCTTACCAACTCCAAAGACTTGCAAAACGTAGTGCTTCCCTTGGCTTCGTCTCACCATTCCCCTCTTCCCTTCATCTATTCTGAACTGCCCTCGAGTCTTCCCAGGTGTTTCAATCCCGGCTTCCATTAGGTCATCGCATGGAATACTTTTTCCCGTCCATCTTCATCTGACTGCCACCTACTTATTCTTCAGATTTCGGCTTAAATATCATTTACACAAAGAACCTTTCCTTACCCTGGTTGAGGTTAGGTCCCTTTGCTCTGTTCACATAATTCCCAATATTTCCTCTCTCATAATATTCATCAACTTCATAATCATTATTGATTATGAGTCTTTGCTACTAATAGTAAACTTCATGAGTGCAGAGATTATTGCAAGTACCATAAAATACCCACTAAATTAATCAATAGATTCAATTGAAGCAAAATTTATTAGGGGACTTTAGGTCCTTCTTTCTCCCTGAATTGTAAATTGCAAGGGGAAAAAAAAAAAAACATTAAGCAACATCTCAAAGGAGAAGAGAAAGGATAGTTCTTGCCTGTGGTCACCCAGCAGCTTAGCTTTATTGTCACACATACCTTTCTTCATTAGCATGTGCCCCCTACCCAGAAAAATAATTCTATAAATCAATTTTGCCCCCTTCCCAGTCCAGGAAATATTATCTTTCCTTTTAATTTATTCTCACTTCATTCATTCAACATTTATAAAGCAACTTCAGTGTGCCAAGCACTGACTCTTCCTACATTTTTGTTGTTTTCAGATTTTCACAGGTAACGATTTAGGAGTTGGCTATAATAAAAATTCAGAAATAAGCAAGATTTTAATTTCAGGGGGTGAAAAGCTTAATCATCAGAAATACATTTAGTATTGAGTTGTTGGCAACAGAAAAACTAGTGTGAATTGGCTTAAATCCATGATTTCATTGGCTCACAAGTCTTTTAAAGGCCAGAAGTTTTAGGCAGGTTTTTTCTCCAGAACTTCACAGAGTCCCTAGGCTTTGGCTCCTTTATGGTTCTCTGGGCCCTACCCTCTGAATGACAACTTGTCCTTCTCAGCTTCCCTTGTCGTAGCAGTTATTCCACACCTCACCTCTTCCACCTTGCCAAAAGAAAAGGAGCTCTTCACTCATTTGCCACAAATGAAAATGGAAGCCTGCTTCCCAGGAGCCTCCAGCAAACAGGGGAACTTCCTCCCCATCACTGTCTTGAATGTGGCCATATGCCCATCCTGGAACCAATTGCCTCACCCAGGGAATGAGACACACTGGTTGGTTTCAGCCCTACAGGATCTACCAAATACAGTATCCATTCCACACCAGGTGTGTAGCTGAGCAAAGGAAAACATATCCCTAAAGGGAAAAAAATTGAAGACTGTTAGAGAAATGAAGAAACAGATATTGATGAAGCAGTCAACAAGTGTTCATTACACAGGTATGTGGTCAGGCCACCCAAGATGGCTGTTCTCTTGCTCTCTGTACATCCCCTGATCAACCAGTACCTGCTTCACCTACACCCTACTCACCTGATCGACCTTCCCTCTTAATCATAGAGCCTAATCGGTAACTGCCTATGTGCTTGCCCCCTGCCCTGGCTGCTGATTTCCTTGGTAACTGAGGAACCAACCTGACAACTGGTAGCCTCCTTCTCCCCCTAGTAGTGAAGACTGCTGCTATGTCCTGCCTGCCATCTGCTATATATGGTGGGATATTCCTTCAGAACCTTTTGCTTCAGACGCATAAGATCGCATGTCCAATAAACCATTGATGTCTCTGCCGTTGTTCTGAGTTCTTTCCTAGATCTCACAGCCGGGGAATTACAAGGTTTACAGAGTTTTCCAGAGCAGCATTCCAGTTTCTCTATATAATGCTCAGACGCTCAGAAATGTTTGACCCTTTGCGACCCCGTGGACTGTAGCCTGCCCGTCTCCTCTGTCCGTGGGATTTTCCGGGCAAGAGTACTGGAGTGAGTAGCCATTTCCTTCCCCACCCAGGGGTCGAACCTAGGTCTCCTGCATTGCAGGCATATTCTTTACCAGCTGAGCCACCAGGGAAGCCAATTTCTCCACCTCACATAAAAAATATGTCATCACTGCTGGGTAGCTTATAGAATCCTTCATTCTTAGGATTCAAAGGAATTACACATAGAGTCCAATCTAACCCTTCCTGTTATAGTAATTAAGGCTGGGAAGATTGAAGTAATTTGCCCCTAAGTTACACAATTTAATGAGCACCATCAAAAAGAACATAACTCAGATGTTTTTATTTTTGATCTAACATTCTTCTTGAGTGTCATTACAACACAACAAAATCATACCATATGATAAGTCGTTTCTGTTATTCTATAAACACTGAGTTTATTGGCAGAGAATATTTTTTGTTGGGTTTGTGTAGAGTAGGTAGGAAAGAGTGAAAGAATGGAAAAAGAGAACAGTTTTGATGTCTTTTTAATTTTAATACACAAAGTTCTAACACATTTATTGACTGAGAAAATATGACGCTAGGACTTTGATAATAAGAATCTACATGGTAAGACTTCTAAGTTCTGATCCCAGGGCTAAACACCATTTGGTGAAAAGACAAATTCTGGGCTCTGCTGTCAACAATTGGTGTGTTTGAGACCTACCAAATAATGCATATTTATAATGCTTTTGATCTGAGGAAGAACTTTTCAGAGTAAAGAAAAAGTTCATGCTAGTCAACAGATAAACATCACAGAGCCACCTGTGCCCTGGGACCTGTGAACTTTCCTCCAGGTCACAGAACTGCATTGCATTTTCAGGGCAGACCAGCTAGCAAGGGCCAGCTGTGGGTGAGGGAAGAATAGACAAGAGACAACCAAAAGTGCCCTCCCTGAGCCTGGAGAATCTCTTCATTAGTATTCATACACGCTCTGGATATGGAGAGAGAGCCTACTCAAAGGCAAAGAGTTTACTCAGATGGTACTTATCTTAAACCCTTATTTATCACTAGTATCTCTGCAGCAATTAGTTGTTTGTTTGTTTGTTTGATTGGAGGATAATTCCTTTACAACTACAACAACATGAATCAGCCATAAATATATTACACATATATCCCCTCCCTCTGGAATCTCACTCCAAACCCCTGCCCCCATCCCACCACTCCAGGTCATCACAGAGAACTGGGTTGAGCTCCCTGTGTTACACAGCAACTCCCCACTACCTATCTGTTTTACATATGGTAATGTATATGTTTAAATGCCACTCTCTCAATCCGTCCCACCCTCTCCTTTCCCGGGTGTGTCCGCAAGTCCATTCTCTACATCTGCCTCCCTTTTCCTGCCCTGAAGATAGATTCATCAGTATGCTTTTTCTAGATTCCACACAAATGCATTAATATACAATATTTTTCTCTTTCTGGCACACTCCACTCTGTATAACAGGCTCTGGGTTCTCCACCTCAGTTCAACTGACTCAGATTCATTCCTGAGTAATATTCTATTGCATATATGTATGTCAGCTACAAGTTGGCACTAGCCAAGGGCATTTGCCATCTGCTTCTGGGGAGATTGAATCCTGTGCTGCTGCAGCTGTTGACCTTTATCACCCCTAAAAGGAATTCAGTATCCTCTATAACACTATATTTTGGTCCTTTCTTATCTCTTAGTCTCTTCCAGCACAAGGATTCACAACTGCATTTTCATCCATTGCACAGAGTAGATGCCAAATTAATGTTTAGTGAGTTGGATTGAACTGAGTCATATGATGTCTGTCTTGCCTTCAAAGCAGATTCAAATCACACTTTTCTTCCAGAATATGTCCTAAACTATCCTAACTGTAGGTTCAGTCTATGTAGTTAACATAGTTGCTTCCTCTGTCCAACTCCAAAACTTCAAGTGCAGCCCCACTTCAATGCCCAGGACCATGAATAAACTGAGCCAGGAGACCTTTGAGTAACTAGTCCATATTCCAGAGCTCAGCATTAAATCGCCCTTGCCGCTAGTCCAATCGTCCATTTATTTGTTTCTTTAATAAACATTTAAAAGCCAACTTGGTGCCAGGCCCTATGCTGTTATTGTTGTTTAATCCCAAAGTCACGTCTGACTCTTTTGTGACACCATGAATTATAACCTGCCAGGCTCCTCTGTCCATGGGATTTCCCAGGCAAGAATACTGGAGTGGATTGCCATTTTCTTCTCCAGGGGATCTTCCCCACCCACAGATGGAACCTGCATCTCCTGAATTGCAGGCAGATTATTCACCACTGAGCCACCTGGGAAGCCCAGGCCCTATATTAAGTGCAAAAGAAATAAGGATGAAGATGTTATGAGCTGGGCCCTCAGGGAGCCCACAGCTAGTTGGTTGGGGGGCAGAGGGGACATTAAATAGGCAGCTCTGTTGCAGACCCTCTGTCATATTTTGCCTAATCTCCAGTCTCTGTGCTCTGTTTCTTCTTTTTTTTTTTTTTTGGTATTCCTGTCTTCATTCTTGTTCCAGAAACCCCAACTCTCCAGACTGGAAACTGAAATCCTACTTGCAATCCTACCATCAGGACAAAAGACTTGTGCACAGTTTTCTTTTCCATATACCCAGCCCTTCTGCACACCACTTTTCATTGAGTGAGAAAAGTCTGACTTCTTCACAGGGTCTCTGATTCTTTGTTTCAGGACTCTCTGACCTGGCTCTCAAGTCTGGCATCT
This sequence comes from Aepyceros melampus, assembly GCA_006408695.1. Taxonomy (NCBI): domain Eukaryota; kingdom Metazoa; phylum Chordata; class Mammalia; order Artiodactyla; family Bovidae; genus Aepyceros; species Aepyceros melampus. Next base: position 391,806 of record SJXQ01009711.1, on the reverse strand, counting down.
AATATGAATTATCCAGTCCTTTTAGGATTAAAGTACATAATTCTCTGTGTATCTTCTTTAGAATGGATATCCTCAGGATCCATTCCCCCAGATGTTCTAGTTGTCTGTATTTATTACAAGCCTCCCAGGCAATTTTAAAACAGATGGTCCAGAGACTTTGAGAAGCATTGTCCTAAGATTCACATATTCACTTAAATTTTAGAATTACCTACACTGTCTCTATCTCACCCCACCATCACAGTTTGGACCCTGCAAACCTTCAAGGACTGGGATAATCCCCAATTCTCCTGCCAAAGAAAGTGGAATTCAGTCAGCAGAAGACTTACTGTGCATGACTATGTTCTTTGACTTTTGAATATTATCTTCCCCAAAGTCCCCATCACTGGGCACTGCGTACCTATTGGGACAGCTTAGATGCTTTATCTTGACTTCCTGGCCAGTTACATGCTTGAACTCTGATCTATTTCTATTACCCCTGAAACACCATGTTTTGTCCATCCATACCTGAAGGTCAGTCAATCTCTCACCTCTCTATCTGCTGTCACTACCTAGCCAGGTTTGGCTCCAGATTCCAGAATTCCCCACCGAGTCTATCCAAGTGATAATTATTGACTGTCTGTGTAAGTTCTCAGAAACCCCAGGCCATGGTCATATTTTCTGTTGGAAATCCCATACTCTTTGAGGAAGACTCAGACACCACTGTAGCGGAGCGTTGTGCCACCCACTCCTGCTCCTGCCTCCCCAGTGTTGGCTCTCGCCGAGGAACAAGTCGGTCAGGAAACCACACCACAGCCATGCCTATAAAGACACCGGTAATACTCCACCGGAGCCAAAGGTGGAGGATCACCCCCACCAGCCGCAATGTGAAGTCTCTGAAGAAGGTATGTGCTGACCTGATGGGAGGTAGGAAGGAAAAGAATCTGAAAGCGAAAGGACCTGCTCAGACTCTGAGGCCCGCCAAGACTAACTACAAGGAAAACTCCTTGAGGTGAAGGTTCTAAGACTTGGGATCAATTCCAGATGAGGATCCACAAGCGACTCCTTGACCTGCACAGTCCTTCTGAGATTGTCAGGCAGATCACGTCCATCAGTAATGAGCCAGGAGTCAAGGTGGAAGTCACCACGGCCGATGCCTAAGTCAACCTTTTAAATAAACTGAAAAGAAATCCCATAGCACCAATTGTCTGCATCACTCATTTCACCTGTTATGTCTAGATCTGTTACCAACATCCTATCTCACCGACAAGATTGTAAATTAATATTACTGAGTATTTGTGGGTTAAATAATCACATAGGCCCTAACTATGGATGACACAAAATAAGACATTTATAATAAAAGTAAAGGACCAGAGGAACTTACATTACCAGAAAAGTCAGGCTTAGAAGAGATGCTGGAGTTCACACTGAGTTCCCAGGAAAAAAGTGATTTTTAACCATCATAGTAATATTTTCCATTCATTGAGGACCAATCATGTGTACCAGGCACTCTACTAGATATATTAAATGTCATTCTTCTAATCCTTACAACTATCCTTTGAAGAAACCTTTGATGATCAAGGAAGTCCACAAACTTTCCCAGGATGACACAGCCAGAAAGTAAAGGAGTTGAGATTATTTACATTGACTCCAAAGCCCATGGTATGTCTGCACGCGTGTGTGCTAAGTTGCTTCAGTCATGTCCGACTCTTTGCAACCCTACAGATTGTAGCCTGCCAGTCTCCTCTGTCCATGGGATTCTGCAGGCAAGAATACTGGAGTGGGTTGCCACCCCCTCTTCCATGGTATGTCTACTACACTACAAACCAAGGAAATAATTATCACAACTCCTCAATTTTACCAGAGCTATTGCTAGAGCACATTATTCCTGTAAGACTCTAATATCACTTGAAAATTTTCAATGAGTTCAAAAAATTGTAAGAAAGAAACTTTTCTGGAATAGTCAGGGAATAGTGTATAGGTGGGAATACAGAGCATTAAGGGAAAATGTCCTGCCCAACAGCTGTGTTCATTTCTCCATTGAACTCAGTGGTACTAAACATAAAGCCAAATGAACTCTGAGCATTTTAATATTGTTTTCTCTTTGGGGAGTCTAACTTCTTCTTAATAGGACAGGAAAAAAGCCCACCTAGCTGACTGCTGCTTGGTGCCTCATTCTACTAAGGCTTTATGGCTGAGCTTCTGTAGTTTGTGTCTGCTTGAAAGATCCTCTAGCCCCTTTCCTAATTGTAAAGGCTGTCCCCAGCAGGAACACTGGATTACTAGCCCTAGTTAAAGAGCACTTAGAGCCATGCTGGTCAAAACATTTGCGTGACTTCCAGGCAACTGCAATAGAGGCCAAGAATTAATTAATTGATGCCAGTGGGAGTTGAAAGCTTGGCATAGGGGCACTGCAAAGCCTGAGAGCATCTGCCTCACACCGCAAAGCTCACATTCCCAGCACTCCAGCTGCTGTGAGGAGCAGTGCTGAGAGCATTACATTGAAGGAGTTCCAAGCCCAGGTCTGGGTCTATGGGAACTTGAGTCTTGCTGATCTTTCTGAGGCTAATTCCTCATCTGTAAATAAGAAGAGTATTCCCTGCACTACTCATTGCAGAAAATTTTGTGAGGCTCAGATGAGGGGTCTGTATGTGAAACCTCCATAAAGACTGTCACTGGAGTAAATGCCTCCCTTGAGTGCTCCCAGAACAATCTGTGCTTCCCCAACAAGCACTCGTTGTATTTCACAATTATTACTTCTTTGTCTTGTCTTTCTCTTATATATTGTACAATTCCATCAGAACAGGGATGGTATCGATATTGCTAGCACTGGCTCCTAGAATCTACCACAGTGCAGAATACTTGGTGTTGCTCAAGAAATACCTGTGAGATGAATGAATCGTGCACAATGAGTAATTGTCATCCTATGTAGTGTTCTTTATTTTGTGGAAGCTTCATGCCACATGGTAAAACAAATCCCATGTCATCACTGTCAGCTACAGGCAACTTTTTTTTTTCACTTTATAATTGTTGTTTCATACCCAGAAGTAGTCCTCAAGAAGTGTACAGTCCAAAGAGAATAATACATGTAGAAATGAAAAATCAAATAAAAACAAACACAGTAAATGCCATTTCTAATAAGTTCTCACTTTCAATTCAACTTTTTCAAAGAACTAACATCTGGGGTAATTCCAAACATCTTAAAATTACAAGTTTCTCTAGGAATAAAACTACCATATGACCCAGCGATCTCACTATTAGGCATACACCCTGAGGAAACCAAAACCGAAAAAGATATATGTACCTCAATGTTCAGGCTTCCCTTGTGGCTCAGCTGGTAAAAAATCCACCTGCAATGCAGGAGACCTGGGTCCGATCCCTAGGTTGGGAAGATCCCATGGAGAAGGGAAAGGCTACCCACTCCAGTATTCGGGCCTATGGAAGTCCAGGACTGTACAGACACAACTGAGTGACTTTCACTTTCGCCCCAATGTTCACTGAAGCACTATTTACAATAGCTAGGACATAGAAGCAACCTAGATGTCCATCGACAAATGAATGGATAAAGAAGCTGTGGTGCATACATACAATGGAATATTACTCAGCCATAAAACGGAATGCATTTGAGTTGGTTCTAATGAGGTGGATGAACATAGAGACCATCATACAGAGTGAAGTCAGAAAGAGAAAAGCAAATACCACATATTAGTACATATATATGGAATCTAGAAAGATTATACTGGTGAACCTATGTGAAGGGCTGAAGTGGAGACACAGACATAGAGAACAGACTAATGGACGGGGCGGTGGGCAGGGGTAGGTGGAAGGATGGAAACATATACCCTACCATATGTAAACTAGCCAGGGGGAATTTGCTGTATGTCTCCAGAAATCAAACTGGGGCTCTGTGACAATGTAGAGGGGTGGGAGTGGGTGGGAGGTGAGAGGGAGGTTCAAGAGGGAGGGGACATGTGTATACCTATGGCTGATTCATATTGCTGTACTGCAGAAATCAACACAATATTGTAAAGCAATTATCCTTCAATTAAAAATAAATGTTTTAAAGATAAATTTTTTTAAAACTACAAGTTTTTATATTTAAAGACCATAGACTGCTTTATGTTCTCAGATGGAGTATTTTTAAGTATAAATTCAATTGTGTAGAAATCCCAGATATTTTTGTGGAGGAGTGACTATTTTCTGAAAGCACTAATCACCAGAAGTAAACATGTGAGGGAAGGTGCACAGGAGCGGGGCAGAAATGTGTCAGAGGAAGTTTCTGTATATTCCAGTGAAACCTTATTGGAGGTAAATATCCAAAGACTCAAAACAGAAAGGTAGGCACTATCATTTGCAAAGACCCACATGCAGTGAGCAGAAATTGGAAAGCCAATGTATATTTTTAGTACCTTGAAATTATAAAATTTTTATCACTTTTATGCGAAACAAATATGCAGGCTAACTTAACAACTTGAGCAGAATGTCAAAGGATTCTTCTGAAGGTTATTTTCTCTGTGATAGGACTACAGGAGAGACTTGGGTACAAGAGCATCACATTATACAAGGAAGCCTGGCGACACTTTTGGCAAGGAAGGAATTGGTGAAGTCTTTATCACCACTGGGAAGAGCAAGCAGAAGTGAAATGGTGAAAATAACAAGTTGGGAAGTTCTAATAAAAGTAGTTTCCTAGTCTAATAGTAGTGACAGATAAACTAAAAAGTGAAAAGTGAAAGTGAAGTCACTCAGTCATGTCCAACTCTTTGCAACCCCATGGACTGTAGTCTACCAGGCTCCTCCGTCCATGGGATTTTCCAGGCAAGAATACTGGAGTGGGTTGCCATTGCCTTCTCCAAGAGATCTTCCCAACCCAGGGATTGAACCCCGGTCTCCTGCATTGTAAGCAAACACGTACCGTCTGAGCCACCAGGGAAGTCCCTACAGATGAACTGGTGAGCCCCAAAACAATTAAGTTTGAAAAGATAGATTGTAGAGTTTCCTTTGTTGTTCAGTTGCTAATGCATGTCCAACTCTTTATGACCCCATGGACTACAGCACTCCTGGCTTCTCTGTCCTTCACTATCTCCCAGAGTTTGCTTAAATTCATGTCCATTGAGTTGGTGATTTCTTAAATATTTTTAACACCTCCCTTAGAGAAAGCAAATTTTTGATGAGTAAGAGTCCCCCTGAATTCATTATACAACAAATAATTCTGAAATGGGATCTCAGTATTTGTTGTTGTTATTCAGTCACCAAGTTGCGTCCAACTATTGGCAACTCCATGGACTACAGCACACCAGGCTTCCCTGTCCTTCACTGTCTCAGTATTACTTACTTGCAGAAAGTTCATTTTAAGCTTTTACCTGGAATTGTGCCTGTGGTAGCCACTTTAGGGAGTAGAATAGACACAGAGTTGTTCCCCAGTATCTATTCTGCCCTCTAGCTATGGCTGAGTGCAAGAGCTCGAAAAACAAAGACTTCATTTCCCACCCTCCCCTGCAGCTAGGCATGCACATGACTAAATTCTACAAAGGGGTTTACAGGAACCTTCCTTAAGAAAGGACTGGTGCTTATTGTTAGTCATCTCATCTTTGCCTCTCTCTCCTTTCTTCCTCCTGAAAGAGATGCTAGTCAAGTCTAGTCAAGGCTATGGTTTTTCCTGTGGTCATGTATGGATGTGAGAGTTGGACTGTGAAGAAGGCTGAGTGCAGAAGAATTGATGCTTTTGAACTGTGGTGTTGGAGAAGACTCTTGAGAGTCCCTTGGACTGCAAGGAGATCCAACCAGTCCATTCTGAAGGAGATCAATCCTGGGATTTCTTTGGAAGGAATGATGCTAAAACTGAAGTTCCAGTACTTTGGCCACCTTATGAGAAGAGTTGACTCATTGGAAAAGACCCTGATGCTGGGAGGGATTGGGGGTAGGAGGAGAAGGGACGACTGAGGATGAAATGGCTGGATGGCATCACGGACTCAATGGATGTGAATCTGAGTGAACTCCGGGAGTTGGTGATGGACAGGGAGGCCTGGCGTGCTGCGATTCATGGGGTCGCAAAGAGTCGGACACGACTGCGCGACTGAACTGAACTGAACTGAACTGAAAGAGATGCTGCCATTTGGAGGTTGAGGACCACATTCTTGGGTTGAAGCCTGCAACCTGAAGACTTGTAGAGCAAGAGTCACAACTCCAGCCCTGGATGGGCTATGTTTTGACTTAAATGAGAAACAATGCATTTTTATCCTGATGAAATCACTATTATTTAGAGGTTTTCTGTTATTGTTGAATTTAAGCCTTGTTGATAGAGGGAAGGTTTGTATTCAAAGTAGATAAGAAACAGTCCCCAACTTTAAGAAATTTCATAAACCTAAGAAGAACATGAGTGGTATACACTAAACTGCAAATTTGTACAAAGCATAAAATTATTATAAAATTAAGAGTGTCACAAGTTCAAAATATTATCGTTGAGCCTGGGAACAATAAAAGAAGACAAGTCACCTCTGTTAGAAGATAAAGAGGGAAGGAATAGTGGCTCAAGTGGCATTTGTTTTGTTTTGTTTACTTTATTTTGCTTTACAATACTGTATTGGTTTTGCCATACATTGACATGAATCTGCCACAGATGTACATGAGTTCCCAATCCTGACCCCCCCTCCCATCCCATATCATCTCTCTGGATCATCCCTGTGCATTTGAAATGGGCCTTAAAGAAGAATAGATTTTTGATAGATAAAAGTGGGGAGAAAGACAAAACAGGCAGAAAGAACAGCATTTCAAAGGCTAGAAGGAGAAAAGCATGGATTGTGTTCAAAGAAATTTAAGTGATTCAGAGCACAGGTTGTAGACAGTGGTCCTTACCGATCACCCAATTGATCTATTTCCTTTCATTGCTGCATTTTTTTCCATAACCTTTGTCATGATCTGATTGTGTCAACTCTGATACCTGTTTATTTTCTAGAAAACCAGAATTTCAGTTCTCCAACCTTTGGTTTCAGCAACTCCCTTACATCCTTAAAAATTATTTAAGGCCCCAAAGAGCTTTGGTTTATGAAGGATATATCTATCAATACAAACTGTATTAGAATGGGTATAGAGTTTTAGTTATGTAAGATAAATAAGTTATAGAGATATGCTGTATAACGTGATCTCTACTATTAAGAACACTACACTGTGCACTTAAAATTTTTGCAAAGAATATAGATTTTATGTTAAGTATTCTTACCACAAGACAGGTGCCAAGAAAACTTTTGGTGGTCACAGATATGTTTATTACCTTGATTGTGGTGATGGTTTTATGGATGTATCCATATATCCAAGCTCATAAAATTATATATATGAAATATATGTGATATTTTGTATATCATTATACCCTAATAAAGATGTTTTAATTTTTTTAATTGATAAATTTTTAAACATTTATGTAATCACTTTAAAATAACAAAAATAAACCCATGTTAATGTAAAGAACATTTTTATGGAAAAAAATGTTCACATAAAGTCATTAAAATATAGCATTGTTTCACATTTTTGCAATTTTCCTTAATATCTGGCCTAATGAAAGACAGCTAGACTCCCACATCTGCTTCTACATTCAATCTGTTGTGATATCACATATCAGATAGCCTCTGGAAGACTTCACTATATACACATAAGAAAAGAAAAGAAGAGTGAAAGTGACAAATAACATCTTAGTATTATTATGGAAACAATCTTTACTTTGCAGACACTCTGAGAAAGTCCCCAAAGCCCCTTAAGTTCCCTAACTAACTTTGAGAACCACTGAACTAGAATATAAACTCAGTGATGGCAGAGATTATGTTTAGTTCACTGTTACATTCCCAGCATCTGGACCTGGCGTACAGTATGCGCTCAATAATGCTCATTGAGTAAGTGCATGAACCTGAGACTTTATTATGAAAGACACTGAATGCCAGGCTAATGAATTTGCTATAAACTTAGTAGAAAAGGGGAGCCAGAAGTGAAAATCACTGAATGTGGTGTGTTATCCCCCAACTGGAAAATCTATTCCTGACTTAACTGTGTGATCTTCCTCAAGTCAATCAACTCCTATTCAATTATATTTTTTCATCAGAAAAATAAAGTATTGTAATAAATATGGATTGTCACTTTCAACTCTCTTAATCTGCAGATTGTAGAATTATGTCACAAAAATATTAACTTTAAAGGTCACAAAATAAAAATTCCTTATTGATAACTGTTCTCACATTTATTGATGCTAAGACTGGTCACTGCCTTCCCTGGCAGTCTAATGGTTAAGACTCTGTGCTTCCATTGCAGGAAAAGCAGATTCGATCCCTAGTCAGAAAACTAAGATCCCACATGCCTCATGGTATGGCCACCCCACTCCACCCAAAAAAAAGAAGACTAATCATTAACTAGGGTCTTTAAAAGTAAGATTAGAGAATCAACATTAAACTTCAGTATTAGCTAAAAGTGTTTACTTGGAAGAAAATATTTACTAAGGGAGATCTCTTAACTTATTTAAATCTCAAATAATTCTTATGATGTAGCAGTTTCTTTCCTACATTTTGCTAAATCAGGAGACACTAAAAAAGACACTCCTAGCCCCAAACCTTGGAGTAACTAACAAAGTTAGGAGTTAAGTCTCCTGTGTGATTATGACTGAGTCTAAAACTTACTGTCTTAAAAAGGTATAACACTACCTCCTAGAAATTGAGATACTGTTCAAATTGGATATGTTGCTTCAATTTGGAAGAATGGATCGACAAAAAGAAAAATATGGCACCTATGGAATCCAACTAATTACCACATTAGTTAATCTAGAATTATCCAAGAGAATTAGACTTTATCAGGTTAACATGGCAGGGAAAAGTGACTATATCCAGTTAATCAAAATGTATGAGACACTATGGACAGAGGTGGAGGAAAGAGGACAGAGCTTGGAAAATTCTGAGGCAAACATAGAAGAAAAAAAAAGACATCATCTCATCTCATTTTCAAACCTGAGCGTACCACTGAGAAAAAACAGGCTCTGTTCTTCATCATTTCTTTGTTCGTTTTTGGCTGAAGCAAATTAAGGTCATCCACCCTGGGAATAAATGAGATTTGCTCTGAGGTCGTTACCAAATCAGCAGTGGCACAAGTAGTCCTGCTAATGAAAATTATCCCAACCGTCTGACTCAGACATCATCTCAGTTTCAATTCCCTGCAGCCATTTGGTTGAAACGATTTCATAACGATTTTTGAGAGACCATTTCAAGTTTGTATTTTATCTTAAGGAAAAAGGGGATGTGTTTGTTCTCTGTTTCGAATAAGAAATAAGCTTGGCTTCATAAAGACTACATAGTGAGAACACTCACCTATAGTTCCTTTCTTTCTTTCTTTCTTTCTTTCTTTTTTCTTACTCTCTTTTTCCTTTCTTTCTTTTTTAGGTAAGAAGTAAGTTGATTGAGAGAGGTACACAGTCCACAGACAGAGTATGGACCATCTCCGAAAGGGAGAGGTCACACTTGTGGTTTTTTAAAAATTATTCATCATTGCATCTTTTTTCCATTCAGTTTCCCAGTAATTGGAAAACCAACCCGTCAGCCTTTCCTTACCTACATCTATGATACTCTACTCTTAAATTATAACATCAGAGCTTATTATTCTTTTGCAGTATGGTAAGACACATCAGTAAACCTCTAGTTATTATTGATTTATTTGGTACAGTTTGCTTCAGAACTTCTATGTGCCAGGTACTGTGTTGATACTCGGAATTCAAAAATGGATGAAATAGATCCTTACCTTCAAAGTGGTCACTGTCTAGTGGGAGTTAGACAGATAAGTAAAGAAATATTTCTTTGATGTGTTCATATTATCAACAATATGAGCAGCTATTGCATTGCATTCTAGGTGTTCATGGTAGATGTTGGGCACCTGTTCTTCACCAAAAAAAAAAAAAAGTATTACGACCCAAGTTAAGCAAAGATAATTTCGGAAAAAAAAAAGAAGTGATTTAAAAAGTAGGAAATGAGCATTCTGATATGAGCTATGTGAAAATGAACAGACTTTGTCTGAGATAGTCCTATGCCTTTGGAAATGAGATAAAAGAACATGAAAAAGGCAGTCAGGAAGAAAGACTGAGAAAGAAAAATCAATACCCCAGAAGCTCTGCCTGGTGAATTAGTAGCCTGACAAGGTGCCCCCATCTGGCTTTGAGGAGGCAGGCCAACCTAGGTTCTCCTATGAGATTTTTCAATCAGTTGCATTAATGCAGCAAATTAACATATTATTTGCATGACGATCAAACCTGGGTATTGAGGGGTGGGGATGGAGGGAAATGGTGGTTAGTAGCTGAGTGTAAAATCATCCTATCATCCTAATACTACTATTCTGGTGAGAATTATCAACTGCTTTTTGGATACATCCTATTACCCATTTACTCTTATTCCAATCCAGCACCATTCTTTATGTTTACTAAGCTTTGGGGCTTATATTGACTTCCAGTTATTTCACTTGAGTAATACCCTTAATTAGTATAAGCATGAGTCCTTTATTTTCTCTGAAACACTGCCAAATTCAGTTTTCCCCTCAGCAAGGGGAAACTTAATTAACATTTTGTTAATTTCTAGAACCATTTCAATTTTCCCTTCTCTGGGGTTTCCACCTGCTTAGAGGAGGAAATGTTCATAGATAAAGAAAACAGTAGATGAGGCATAAAAATTAACATGGAACTAATCCAATTCTCAAGATAATTCAGAAAATCTAGACTGTTTTGGGAACTATTGTGTATATGAAGTATTAATTCATATACAACAGGCAAAGACAAGCCTTGAGACACCCTTGCAATCCCTTTGTTTTCCCTATAGCTCCCACCACCTCTTTAAACTAATCCTGGCCTCTGCTGCCCTAGGAAATCTTAGACCATCATTGAAATTCAAATAAGAACAAAAGAAGTTAATTTTTAGCTTTTAAACTTACAGGGTTGAGGTCCTGCCATAAGCAATAGATTCGGAAACTATTTAACCATCCACCTCTTCCATCCCTTCCCCGTTCACCAATGAGGAGAGCAAATAAACCTTTGTGATTGGAGAGGGTGGCAAGAGTTTGGAGGAAAAGCAAAAAAATAAAAAATTAGAAATTATATGAGAATTCTATTCTTTGTTCTGCCCATCCAGGGACCTGTGGGATGAAAGGGAGGTGGTTCTTCCTTTAAGACTAAGGATATGAGACAGACCTCAGTAAGAAACCCCCCAGGACTGATAAAAATGGTGAGCTGCCCGGCAGGCCTTGGAAGAGCACTGAGTTTCCTCCCAGTCCTTGCGTAGCATAGCAAGGCATCTGAACTTCCTATGCCTCAGATGCCAAGAGAGACTCAGAAGTTAGCAGAGAGAACTACAGCCCGGAGGGACCCACAGTGTAGCTGGTAGAATTCTGGTTAATCTCAAGATTCACACCCCCTTGTGTCTGCCCCGTATTCTCTCCTCCCCTTGAGTGTGGGTAACATTTGTGAATATAATGAAATTTTACAACTGGAATTATGCTATCTCGTATCATAAAAGTGAAGGTAATTTGAAGATGTAATTAAGGTGCCTAATCTGTTGACTTTGAGTTAATCAAGAAGGAGATTAACTTGCATGGGCTTGGCATAATCAGGTGAGCCCTTTAAAAGGCCTTCCCTGTAGGGAGAGATTGGAAGTGAGAGCTTCATCCATTCACCTTTAGAAGAAAACAGCCATGTTTGAGGAGGACCTGTGAGAGGGCCACATGGCAAGGACACCCAGGGGCAGCACTAGATGCTAAGAGTGGTCCCTGGCTGGCAGCTAGCAAAAAAATGAAGACTTCAGTCATACACCACAAGAAAATGGATTCTGCCAACAGCCAGAATGAGCACAGAAGCAAATGTTTCCCCAGAACCTCCAGGTGAGAATATAGCCTGGCGGACCTCTTGAGTTCAGCCTTGGAAGACATGGAACAGCAGACCCAACTAAACTGTGCCTGGACTTCTGAGTCATAGAAATTGTTGGATAATACATGGATCTTGTACAAATAGGCCACTCAAGATGGCTATTCTCTTGCCCTCTGTACACCCCATGCTCAACCAGTTCTGCTTCACCTACGCCCTACTCTCCTAGCTGATCTTCCTTCTTAATCATAGAGCCGCATCAGTAAGTCCCCTCCACCACCTACCCCTGCTGGTGGTTGTTCTAATCTTTGATCAGAACGTCTCCACCATGACTGTTTATCAAAGGGGAAGTGAGGGACATGCCCCTCTGCTGATTTCCCTGGTAATCAATGAGCCAGAAAGAAGAAAGTGTTACGTCACTCAGTCATGTCCAGCTCTTTCCGACCCCAGGGACCGAGCCTGCCAGAATCCTCTGGCCATGAGATTTACCAGGCAAGGATACTGGAGAGGGTTACCATTACCTTCTCCAGGAGATCTTCCTGACCCAAGGGTCAAACCTGCATCTCCTACATTGCAGGTAGATTCTTTACCATCTGAGCCACCCGGGAAGCCCCATCCTGATGTCAGTCCTCTCTGTAACGTAACCTCTCTTTCCCCAGCTAGAGAAGACTGAGACTGCTGCCATGAACTGTCTGTAATCTGCTATAGATGATGGAGTGTTGCTTCAGGAATTTGCTTCAGGCATGTAAGAGCCCCATCCAATAAACCATGATGTCTCCATTGCTGACTCCCAGCTCTTCAGTCTTACAGCTGGGCAATTACAGGGCTTGAAGGCTTGCAGGGTGCAGTCCGTATGCCACTTGACGTATGGTCATTTGTTATCCAGCAATAAAAAGCTAATTCACATAGCCAGGTATGAGAGAATACAGGCTTGCACCATGAGGCTAAAGACTGAATGGGTAACAACTGGGTAACAATTCTGTGGATGCTGGCCAGGATGGGAGAGCCAGAGGCTCAACAGGATAAGCCCTTTCTCGGGGGATGGCAACAAAGACCTAGACACACAGAACTCTCCTACCTCTTTGGGATGGCATTTGCACCTCTCCACAAGTCAATCTTAGTGGTAACTCCAGGGACAAGAAAGCTGTAGAAGGTACTGTTAAAAATCCTAAATTTTCAGGGTAACAAGGAAATCAAAAGAAGAACTCTAAGTTGTGTGTACCAAATGACAAATTCAATATAAACCCTGAAAATTATATCCAAATTTATAACACACATATTAAGAAAATTGTAAGAATAAAAATAAACATAAATATTTTTAAATAAATAAAATTGTTTTAATTTTTATATAAATTTTAAAAATAAAAATGCTAAATTTTACTGAAATGTGTAAGAAAAATGTCAGAAGTATCTGAATTTATTCCTAAAAGTTGGGAGTAAGATATCTGCCTTATAGTAGGGGTTCAGGCTAGAAATTTTCAGTTGCGGGGGAGGGAAATGTTTCATTTTTGTGGCATGTTAAATCTATTTCTAGCAGGGCTTATCTTGCTACAATGGGCCCTCCTGGAGAAACACAGAGTCAGGGGTAGATAAATCTTTTCTCCAACATTGTTACCCTGAGAAAATCAGTTTAAAAATGAATGCAAGGGCAGCCTTTAAAAGTTTCCTCGAGACTCCCAGAGTGAAATGGCAGAATGAAGCCAGAACACAGGCCCTTGCCCATTCCAAACTTAACAAAGAGAATAGCAGACACAGATTAAGAACCAGCAGCCCTCAAAGGAAGGAACGCAGCTTCAACACAACATTTGAAATAGTGATAGGATGATAGAGAAATAGAAGATTCCAGGGATCAAGGTGTGTTTCCTCTCCCTGCACACTCTCACCCTCAATCATCCCCTACCCCCACTCTTTAAGCAACCTATGTGATACAAGGTGAGGTGACAGAGCCCTGGGCAAAGTTCACCAGTTTTCAATGATGCAAGAGTTCATGGAGAGGGAGAATAGGAGCCAGAGAAATATCCAGGGGACCCCTTGATATGAGAATCTTCACCATAAGCTCACCATTTTCCTTCTAGCCAAAGCAAGCAAAGGAGGGTTCTACCCAAAATACAGAAATAACATCAAAAGAGCTCTAAGGAAAATTTAAAAACCTAACAGAAAGATGGATAATATTCACAAACAAATGTCTCAAAAGAGAGGAAACAAAAATTATAAATATGTAAAAAAGAAGTTTAACCTCATTAGTATTAATAAAATTGCATTAACACCATAGTGAGATTTTATTTTATATCTAGCTGATTGGTAAACACTAAAATGTGTGGCAATAATGAGCATAGGTATGGATGTAAAGGAATGAGGGTTCTCATAAATTGCCAGTGGGGATAGAAATATAAGCCCTGGAAAGCAGTTCAGCTTTGTTTGGGATTGGAAGAACTCATGCCACATTTGGGTGTGCTCCTCTGACCCATTGACCAAATAAGCCTTAGGCTACTAGTTTTGAGGGGAGCCCAGAATTAAAGAAGTCTCTGCAGCAACTGCTATGGAAAATAGTATGATGTTTCATCCAAAAAATTAAAAACAGAACTATTCTATGAACCTGTAATTCCACTTCTGGGTATTTATCCAAAGAAAACAAGAACACTAATCAAAAATATTTATGTACCCCCATGTTCACTGCAGCATTATTCACGGTAGCCAAGCTATGGAAGCGATCTAATTGCCTACGGATAGATGAATGAATAAAGATGCGAGATATATGTATACATATGAATACTACTCAGCAGTAAAAAAAAGAATGAAATCTTGTTGTTTGTGACAACATGAATGGATTTTATGCTAAGTGAAATAAATCAGACAGAAAAAAATATTGCATGATCTAACTTATACATGGAAAGTAAAAAACAAAAACAAACTCATAGGTACAAACAGATGGTTGCCGGAGACAAGGGAAATTGTGTACAAAAGGTTCAAACTTTCAGTTATAAAATAAATGAGTCTTGGGACATTAATGTTCAACATGGTGACTACAGCTAAATGAAAAGACCTCCTCTCTGCAGAAGGTCCAGGTTTTTATGCACTGCCACCTTCCACTCACTGCTCATCATCAGTAAATTCAGGAAGCTCCAGGATTAATAGAGAAACAGTATGGAGTCACTGGTAAGCCCTAGTAAAAGAATAACAGCAAAGACCCTTAGAGTCCTCATCTGTTGCTAACTACTCACCTTTTTAAAAATAACATCTCCTAGCTTACTCCTGGGCCAGTTGAGATAAATGCTCAGCAAGACCTCACTGCCTATCATCATCTGTTGGATCCACTGTTAACAGTACCTATTGCTGCAAAACAAATTACCCCCAAAACATACTGGCTTAAGACAAGAACCCAGATTAACAGAGTTTACTATGCAACAATCAGAAATGAGAAATATGCTCAAATGATTTTTAAGACAGTCACAGATTTTAGTAACTTTTGAACTGTGGTGTTGGAGAAGACTCTTGAGAGTCCCTTGGACTGCAAGGAGATCCAACCAGTCCATTCTGAAGGAGATCAACCCTGGGTGTTCTTTGAAAGGAGTGATGCTAAAGCTGAAACTCCAGTACTTTGGCCACCTCATGTGAAGAGATGACTCATTGGAAAAGACTCTGATGCTGGGAGGGATTGGGGGCAGGAGGAGAAGGGGATTACAGAGGATGAGCTGGTTGGATGGCATCACCAACTCGATGTATGTGAGTTTGAGTGAACTCTAGGAGTTGGTGATGGACAGGGAGGGCCTAGCATGCTGCAATTCATGGGGCCGCAAAGAGTCAGACACGACTGAGTGACTGAGCTGAACTGAACTGAACTGAACCAGTGAGAACTTTCTGCCTCACTCTGCAAATAATTTCCAGACTTTCGTTGACTTAAACAGTTATGTCTATGAACTGTAGGAATGGGAAACTGTAGGAACAATAGGAATAAACTGTAGTGTGAATTAGGTAAAATATGTCCTATATAAATCCTCACTTTCCCATAGTACAATACTTGAGAAAATTTTGAAACATCATTACTCTGAAATCATAATGTCAACAAAAGACATTGCTGCTTATTCTCAAATGAATCCTTACTAGGAAATCAATCTTGGCTTGCAAACCTTGGCTGCAGAAAAAGATGGCAAATACTTCTAGCCTCTCCAGCATAACTCTCTCAGCTGCATCTTTTCCCAGACAGTCACAGAAATGGGTCTTCTGAGAGTGCATCTTAAAGAAAAGGGAGTTAATACAACTCCAATAATCAGGGCTTCCTAGTGGCACTATGGTAAAGAATCTGCCTGCCAATGAAGGAGACACAAGAGATGTCGGTTTGATCTCTGGGTTAGGAAGATCCCCTGGAGTAGGCAATGGCAACTCACTCCTGTATTCTTGCCTGGAAAATTCCATGGACAGAGGAGCCTGGCAGGCTACAGCACATGGAGCCACAAAGAGTTGGACACAACTGAGCACACAGACACAAACACAAAAAAACACAATAAGCAGAACTGAACAAATGACTGTCCCCAGCTCTTTAGATGAGCTATGTGCTCTCTGACAGACATATCAGCATCTGGAGGCACATTCATGCTATATGTGTACTGTTAGAAATTGCCAGATATGGTAAACAGAAGAACCCAATTTGTATAACTTCTGAGACCCTAGAACTACCACAAAAAAATCTTTGGTGAGATTTCCAGCTAAGATTTAGAATACTTAGCCAACTTTCAAAAATATTCCCAAGCACAGCAGTCCACTAGAATTTCTGGGGTAAAAAGTAAGTGGCTCACGGCCATTTCTTCTGTTCCATAAAATCAGCAAAAATTTTGATTACTCAGTAGGTAAATCTTATCCTGCTTGGGGCCACATCCAACAGAAATTACATATGAACCATTTCAGGTCACTAGAGTCATTTATATCATTTCCACTTCAAGTGAATGAAGACAAGGTCAAGTTTTCAGCCCCCCGTTGGACCAGGCAGCATATCTGTTCTCTGAGCAGCGTTCGACCCTCTAGAGGACATCCCACAGATACTATCAGAACCAATGTATTTTGTTTCCTTGCTTCCTTGCATGGTCTCTTTAAGAACTAGAAACATCATTTGGAACTATTTCTCACTGCCTCACCCACAACTTACCTTCCCATCCTCATTACTGTTAAACTACTGATTTAATTCTTGGCTCAGGTGTGAGTTTCTTAAATTCTTTGCTTCCTATACTGGAAGTATAACTGGTCCTATCTCCTTCAAACTCCCAGACCCTTGCACCCTTTTCCTGCTTAGCACCATTATGATAGCACTTACCTCACTCAGTACAACTGTGGGGTTCCCCTCTACACCAGAAGCCCCTGACACTGTGTTTGGATCACTGCAATGAATTCACTGCTTAGCATAGGGCCTGACACATGGCAGTTTCTAGTCAGTGTTTTTTGAATGAATGATCTGGTTTCTTGATTATAACCTTGAATTGCACTGTTGAATTTAGCGTCCAACCACAATTTCTTCCCCATGGTTTGGACATTTTACTTAAATTCTGGCCTGGCCTTCCCTTAGGAGCCCAACCAGTTGTAGAGCATTCTGATCAAAGCAGCCTGCTGCTCCCTCCTGGCCACAGCCAGCTTTGTGCCACCAGCAAATTTTTCTCTATCCCAAGTGAGAAATCTAACACGGTGGCTCAGATGGTAAAGAATCTGCCTACAGTGCAGGAAACCCAGTTCAGGAAGATCCCCTGGAGAAGGGAATGTCTACCCACTCCTGTATTCTTGCCTGTAGAATCCCATGGACAGAGGAGCCTGGTGGGCTACAGTCCATGGGGATGCACGGGTTGTCCTCAGACAGGACTGAGTGGTTAACACTATGTTCCCTACTACTATGAAGGGAATAGCAGAGACTAACACTTTTCAAGTGAGAAATAAAAGTATCCTTGAATGCAAAGGTAGAAGAACCCATGCAAATCGATATCTGTTAAATTGAAATACAATTCTAAGCAGTCTATCTGATCTGATCTGCCAAAGACCACATACACAGTTGAGGACCTACCAAGTGATAGGCACATGCTATGTTTTACAGTCATCCTCTCATTTAATCCTGTCAGCTTTGAGAGGAAGAGATCATTATGTCCATTCTATACGTGAAAAAGTAAGATTCAAAAGTTTATGTAACTAGGACTTCCCTGGTGGTCTATTGGGTAAGAATCTGCCTGCCAATGCAGGGTACATAGATTTGATCCCTGGTCTGGGAAGATTCCACATATCACAGGGCAGCTAAACCTGTGTACTGCATCTACTGAGCCCTCAAGCTGCAAGTACTGAAGCCAGTGCACCTAGAGCCTGGCTCTGCAACGAGAGGCCATGGCAATGAGAGGCCACGGCAATGAGAGGCCACGGCAATGAGAGGCCACGGCAATGAGAGGCCACGGCAATGAGAAGCCAGGGCACCGCAATCAAGAGCACCCTCGACTCACCGCAACTAGAGAAAGCCCATGCATGCAATGAAGACCCAGCACAATGAAGACCCGGCACAATGAACTATTAATTAATTACTTTTAAAACTTATGGAACTAACCAAAGATGACATAGCTAAGTAAACAGTGGGGTTTGGATTCACATCCAGGTCTGTCCAACACTAAGGCCAAAGCTATTTCCACTATATTGCTAAGTCATACTACATTGATCTTAAACACTGGGCTCTATGTTTACATATATCCCTTCCCTCTTGGACCTCCCTTCTAACATGACATTGCAAAGCAGTTATATTCCATTAAAAAAATGAAAAAATACTGGGCTCTACCAATTAATGCTCTTGAAATAGTGAAAAACATAGCTTTAAATAGAAGACACCAAGACTGAGAAAAGGATAAATCTTGGTAAATAAATAAAAACGAAATCCTTTGGTCAAAGAAATTTGATGACAGTTAAGACAGACATAGCAGTGCAAAAGGTTGTAACTATGGATGAATTGAATTAATGATGGTGCAACACGTTAATGAGTCATAGTAAGGTTTTAAATAATCAGGAAAAATCAGACTAGGCTTTACAAATAAGAATCTCTTATTTTCTTTAATAACAGTATCTTAGCAAAGAGAACACTACAAAGAACCAAGAGTTAATTATAAAATTGTAATAATTCTTCCCTACTCTGCCTTTTCAAGCACACAAACTATCTCATTAGTTGTTGTGAATACTAAATAACCCAGGCCAGAAGTTAGCTAGCACACAAATAACTGTGCGATACAAAATGTTCTCCTACAATCAGATGACTGAGCAAGATTACTCAGAGAAAGCATTTTCACTTTCAGATAATATTTGAATACTTATCTAGAGAAAGTATTTAACTATTTCCTTGATCAAATGACGATAATAATACAGGTAGAATTTACATGAGGGGGGAAAAATGATATTTTAGAGAAAGTCGGAGTTTTCATATATAAATCTGGCTCCTTAAACTAGCTCCAAGTCCCCCAATTTGCTTTCTCTCCCAACACCCCTTCCCAACAAACTGACTACTTTTATCTATTGCCAGCATAAAAAAAAAAAAAAGTTTACTTACTCAAAAATTCCAGCCACACTGCCTTTCTTCTGGTCCCTCAACCATTCCAGCTCTTTCCCATGTCAAAGCCATCATTCCCTCCGCCTCATTCTCGGATGCCTCCACATCCTTCTGTCCCAAGACTACAGGTGTGTTACTTCCTTGGAGTGGCCTTTCCCGTCCACTGGATATGAAACCATCTCTCACACTGTTTTCTCTTGCCACTCCCCCTCTCTTTTCCACCAAAGCACTGGCCACTGTTGGGAAGGATATGTTCCTATGTGAGTTTACTTGCTTAACTCTACCCATCACTGACCCCCTGAGGATCGGAACCCCACTGTCAGTGATGGGATTGTGTCCATCACTGTTTATCCAAGCTCTAGCCTAGTGTCCATGAGTTAATAGGAACTCAAAAATATTTGCCAAGTGGTGGATGTACAAGTGTCAAATACAGGGGAGACATTTGGATTAGAAATTGGACTTTAGGAGTCATTAGCATATTCACGATATCTAGAGCCATGAGGCTTACATTAAAGAAATGTTCTTGAAATGTGTGTGAAATATGTGTGTTCATTAATCGTGTTCCTTCCCTCTGCTCTAGGCACAGCAGGGACCACTGATGGATCTCAAGCCCCCTAAATAGGATGCTGAGCTTCCAGTCGGTCTCAGAACAGAGGTGACTGTGGGAAAGCCGTACATCCTTTCACTGCCGCATCCTTTGATCCTCCACTGTACTGATAGATCAAACTTTACTAAGAAGTGAAGTATACGCAAAGAAAATTATAATGTGGAGGGTGACTATTCTTAATGCTATGGTAACCCAGCATATATGAAGGTTTGGAGACATTCATCACTCAGTCAGGGCTCAATCAGGGAAGCAGAATCACAGTGACTGATGATTTGTCATAGAGATGAAACGTTACACAACTGTAGTCAGGGAAATAAAAACCTGGAAGGGGAAGGAAGGAATCAAAGAAAAAAATTAGCAGAGACCATGAAAATGGGGGCTTGTGAAGAAAGAAATGAAAGCAATTGCCTCTATGTCTGGTAGTCAGTCTAAAGTCACTGTAAGTCAAAAGAGTTGACAGATGAGGGGAAAAAACCTGGACATAAATCATGGGAGAGCAAGAACAATCCAGAACCTGAAGACAAACAGGAACCTGAAAGGAAGACTGAAACATACAAAGCAGAATCAGCATCTGTCTCTAACCCACAGCACAGGGACTGTGTGTAAGAAACTGATCTTCTTCACCAAGGAACACATGTATTCCTGGCCCAAGACTCAGAGAAGTTGAAGGAAGAGATCTGGTAAGAGCTGGAAGAGCTGCAGGCCCCACTGCCCCACAACAACTAGAGGAGCCAGCACATCAGACAATATACAGGGCCTTCAGCAACACTCTGGACCCTGCACTGCGCTCTGAACATGAGGCTCAAAGCTTCACCTACACCACTGGTGCTGGAAAAACAAGGACTTCACATGCCGACTGGCCCAGTAAAAAGAATACAGGCCTTAACAATAGAAATAAAAGCAAAAATAAACAAACGGGATCTAATAAAACTTACAAATTTTTTTTCATGCCACTTGTTTGCAGCCTTTACCTGCCCTTTAGGGCCCTAAGGGGCAAGCAGAGTGACACCCAGTAGAACTAAAAGCCATTCCAGAATTATTGAAAACTGAACAGCAGCCTTGGGGACCTGGGTCATCACCATAATCCCACAGCTGAAATGTTTTTCTCTGGCCTCAATTCATGTCTCAGGACCCCACCTTCCACCAACAGCGGAGTCTTCCACACACAGCACATCAACCTCTACCAGTATGTCCTACACTGGATGCTGAAGCCTTGGGAGCCAACAGGGCCACCTTCTGCTCCGAAAGGCAGAGGAGTCTGGGTCCCAAGGGGACAAGGAGCCTAGATTGCCCCCACCCCACTAAGGGAATTCTCTTTGCCCTCTACCCCACTGGTGAGAAACCATAAACAAAAGGAAAAGACGGGGACACCCTTGATAACCCAGTGGCTAGGATTCTGTGCTCCCAATGCAAGGAGCCTGGGTTCAACCTCTGGTCAGGGAAATAAATCCCACATGCCCCAACTAAGAGTTTGCATTCCACAACTAAAGATCCTGCATGCTGCAACAAAGATCAGAGACCCCACATGAGACAACTAAGACCCAGCACAGCCAAATAATTATTTTTTTCTAAAAAAATAAAAAAGACTGCCCACAGACTGGAAGAAAATATTTGCAAATGATGCAACTGACAAGGGCTTAATTTCCAAAATATACAAGAAGCTCATACAATACAACAACAACCCAAAAAAAACAACTCAATCCAAAATGGACAGAAGACCTAAATAGACATTTCTCCAAAGACATACAGATGAACAATGAGCACCCAAAAAGTTGCTCAACATCTCTAATTATTAGAGGAATGCAAAGCAAAACTACAGCAAGGTACCACTTTATAATGAATGGTCATCATCAGAGAATCTAGAAATAATAAATGCTGGAGAGGATGTGGAGAAAAGGAAATCCTCTTATACTGTTGATGGAAATGTAAATTGGTACAGCCACTATGGAAAACAGTATGGAGGTTCCTTAAAAAACTAAAAATAGAGTTGCTACCTGACCCAGCAATCCCGCTCCTGGGCATACACTCAGACAAAACTATAATTTGAAAGAATAGGCAACCCCTATGTTCATAGAATCACTATCCACAATAGCCAAGATGGAAACAACCTAAGTGTCCATCAACAGATGAATGGATAAAGATGTGATGTGTGTGTGTGTGTGTGTGTGTGTGTGTGTGCGCATGTGTATCTATATATATGTAATGGAATACTAGTAAGCCATTAAGAAGAATGAAATAATATGTGCAGCAACATGGATGTAACTAAGATATCATGCTAAGTGAAGTAAGTCAGAGGAGAAAGAAGTATCACATGATATCACATATGTGGAACCTTAAATATGACACAAATGAACTTTTCTACAAAACAAACTCACAGAGAATAGACTCGTGGTTGTGGTTAGGTGGGAGAGAGATAGACTGGGAGTTAAATGTTAGCAGATACAGGCTATCAAATATAGAATGAATAGATTAAAAGGTCCTACTACATAGCATGGGGAAATATATTTGCTATCCTCCAAAAATACTGGAATGGGTAGCCTATCCCTTCTCCAGTGAATCTTCCAGACCCAGGAATCAAACCAGGGTCTCCTGCATTGCAGGCAGATTCTTTACCAACTGAGCTATCAGGAAAGGCCACAATGAACCATAACGAAGAAGAATATGGAAAAGAATATATGTGTATGTATAACTGAGACACTTTGCTGTATGTCAGAAATTAACACAACATTGTAAATCAAATATACTTCAATAAAATTTAAAGGAAAAAGAGCACAGGCTTTAGAATCTGCTATACATGGATTCAAGCCTAGATTTACCCATTTGAGGTAGGAGAATTCTAACCTACTCTTAGTGACTCACACCCTTTTATAATTCCCCCCTTGACTTGTGAATAGGAAGGGATATTACTTTCTTCAATAGTTTTTACTATATGACACAGTTGACTTTTAAAAATAGCTTTAGTGGGCCTGATCTAATCAGGTAAACCCTTTAAAGGGATGGGGCTTTTCCTGGCTAAAAAGATTTAAGGCATGAAAAGAATTCAGCACAAAGAAGACTCTTTATTATTGGCTTTGAAGATGGAAGGAACCACGTGGCGAGGAATGCAAGTGGCTTCTAGGGGTTGAGACTGGCCCAGCTGACAGCTAGCAAGAACACAGGGATTTCAGTCTTATAACCACAAGGAATTGAATTTCACCAACAAGAATGAGCTTGTAAACAGATTCTTCCCCAGAGACTTCAGGGGGAAAAAAAATCCTGGCCAACACCCGGATTTCAGCCTTTGAGAAATAAGCAGAGAACCCAGCCTCACTGTGACCAAGCTTCTGACCTACAGAGCAGTAAGCTAATAAATGGACATTGTTCTAAGCTGCTAAATTTGTGGCAATTTACTATGTCACAAAGGGAACTAACACACAATAGCTAAATGAACTTGGATCCACTCCATAACCGCTGAGCTGTGTATCTTCACATGTAAGTCCAGTTGCTCAGTCGTATCTGACTCTTTGTGACCCTATGGACTGCAACACACCAGGCTTCCCCGTCCATCACCAACTCCCAGAGCTTGCTCAAATTCATGTCCATCGAGTCAGTGATGCCATTCAAACATCTTATCCTCTGCCATCCCCCTTCTCCTCTTGCCTTCAATCTTTCCCAGCATCAGGGTCTTTTCCAATGAATCAGTTCTTTGCATCAGGTGGCCAAAGTATTGAAGTTTCAGCTTCAGCATCAGTCCTACCAAAAACACCCAGGACTGATCTCCTTTAGGATGGACTGGTTGGATCTCCTTGCAGTCCAATGGACTCTCAAGAGTCTTCTCCAACACCACAGTTCAAAAGCATCAATTCTTCGGCGCTCAGATTTCTTTGTAGTCTAACTCTCGCATCCATGCATGACCACAGGAAAAACCATAGCCTTGACTATATGGATCTCATGTAAAATGGGCATGATAGCTGCACTGCAAGATTCTGGTGGAGTTTGAAAGGAGTGATGGTAGCACAGTGTTTGCTGTGGCTGCTGTGGAATGTTATACATGGGCACTTAATAAAGTCTAAATTCTTTTACCTTATTATTTTTTTGGTTGCACTGGGTCTTTGTTGCTGCAAGCAGGCTTTCTGTAGTTGCAGTGAGCGGAAGCCACCCTTCATTGAAAGTGCATGGGCTTCTCATTGTGATGCCTGCTCTTGTTGTGGAGCACGGGCTCTAGGGCTCATGGGCTTCAGGAGATGCAGCATTCAGGCTCAGTAGTTGTGGCTTGTGGGCTCCAGAGCATGTGAACTTAGTAGTTGTGGTGCAGGAACTCAGTAGTTGTGCTCACAGGCTCTAGTGCTCAGGCTCAGTGGTTGTGGCACACAGGTTTACTTGGTCCATGGCATGCAGAATCTTCCTGGGCCAGCTATCGAACCCATGTCCCCTGCATTGGCAGGCAGACTCCTATCCACTGTACCACCAGGGACGTCCAAGTCTGCATTCTTTAAGGTCATAATAGTGAGATTTGACCCTATAAAGAGAGTCTCCTAGGATAGGAGATACATGGCTATTCCACAAGCCCCAGCAAGAAGGATTTAATTTCTTGTGGAAGGAAGAACATGGGTGTTAACACCCACATCCAATTCTTGGAACCTGTGACTATGTTAGGATATATGGCAAAGAGGAATTAAAGTTGTAGATGGATTTAAGATTACTAACCAGATGACTTTGAAATAAAGGGATTATTCTAGATTATGTGAATATGTGTGTGCGTTCATGTTGAGTCGCTTCAGTCATTTTCAACTCTTTGAAACCCTATCGACTGTAGCCCACCAGGCTCTCTGTCCATGGGATTCTCCATGCAAGAACACGGGAGTGGGTTTCCATGTCCTTCAGGGGATCTTCTGACCCAGGGATGGAACCCACATCTCCCGAGTCTCCTGCATTGCAGGCTGATTCTTTACCCACTGAGCCACCTGGAAGTGCAGAAATATGTGTGTATAACTCCAAAAATGAAAACCACAATGTCTAAAAAATACACTGCCAAGATTAATAGCAAATTAGACATTCCAGAATAAAATTTCAAGTAAATTCAAAGATTAGATAAGAAAGTTACACCCAATTAAAAACTGCCTACTAGAAACTCACTTTAAATATAAAGACATAAATCAGTTAAAAATAAAAGGATGGGAGGAAATATACAATACTAACACTAGTCAAAAGATTCAGTGATCACTTTGCTATACACCTGAAATTGACAACATTGTCAATCAACCATTCTCCAATATAAAGCAAAAAAATTTTAAATAAAAAAATAGGATGGTATTATCACAAAGAAAGAAAGGTTCAGTGGCTATATTAACACAAAGTAGAATTCAGAGCAAAAAATATTATCAGGACAGAGTCATTTCATAGTAATAATTGAGTTATTTAATTCAATAAACATAACAATCACAAAATTTTATGCACCAAATAACAGAACACAATTCATGAAACAAAGTCAATTAGAACTGCAAGGACAAATAAACAAATCCACAAATTATCAAAAGAAATTTCAATATCTCTCTCTCAAAAACTGATAAAACAAGTACACAGAAAAAGCAGTAACAACATGGAAAAAGGTTATTGATGTGGGTTTTGACCCAAAAAAGATATGTTCAAGCCCTAGCCTCTAATGCCCATGAATGTAACCTTACTTTAGAAATAGGGTTTTTGCAGATATAATCAAGTTAAAATGAGGTTGTGCTAAATGTACTATATGAGGGGGGTCCTAATCCAATGATTGGTGTCCTTATTAGAAAAGGGAAATTAGGACATAGACAGGGAGAAAACCATGTGATAATGACCAGAGAGACTAGAGTGATACATCTTCAACCAGAAGAACACCAAGGATTGCCAGCAACCACCAGAAGCTAGGAAAAGCCAAAGAAATCCTCCCCAAGTGCCTTCAGAGAGAGCATGATCCTGTTGACGTCTTGGTTTTTTATTTCTAGCTTCAAAAACGTCAGAGAATAAATTCCTACTGGTTTAAGCCACCCAGTTTGTGGTAGTTTGTTACAGTAGCCCTAGGAAACTAATACAACTGTCAACTAATTTGTCCTAATTGACATTTATAGGACACTCCACCCAACAATAGCAAAAAACATGCTCTTTTATTTTTGTGTATGTGTGTGTGTGTATATACATATATATTTGTTTTATTTTTTTAATTAATTTTTATTTTTTAGTTTGTTTTGCTTTACAATACTGTATTCATTTTGCTATACATTGACATGAATCAGCCACGAGTGTACATGACCTCCCAATCCCGACTCCCACCTCCCCCCTCCCACCCCACATCATCTCTCTGGATTATCCCCGTGCATCAGTCCCAAGCATCCTACCTAACCGGCGATTCATTTCACTTATGATATCATACAAAAACATGCTCTTTTCAAGTGCAAAGTCAAAATATGGCTCATATTCTGGACCTTAAAACAAGCCCCAGTACATTTAACAACAAGAACAAGGAAGTATATTCTCTGATCAGAAAGAAAGTAAATGATTGGTTGCTCAGTGGTAAAGAATCCAGCTGCCAACGCAGGAGACACAGGTTCGATCCCTAATCCAGGAAGACCCTACGTGTCCAGGAGTAACTAAGCCCATGCACTGCAACTACTGAGCCCGTGCTCTGGTGCCCAGGAGCCCACCCAGCACATCTACTGAAGGCTGCACGTCTTAGAGCCCCTGCTCTGCAGTGAGAGAAGCCGTCGCGATGAGACTCTGCACCGCAACTGGAGAGTAGCCCCTTCTCACCAAAACTAGAGGAAAGCCTGTGCACCAGCAATGA
The DNA here is from genome assembly GCA_006408695.1 of Aepyceros melampus. Classification (NCBI taxonomy): domain Eukaryota; kingdom Metazoa; phylum Chordata; class Mammalia; order Artiodactyla; family Bovidae; genus Aepyceros; species Aepyceros melampus. Next base: position 365,015 of record SJXQ01009711.1, on the reverse strand, counting down.
CCCAGCACAGTCAGAAAGAAATAAATAAATAACTTTATAAAAAAAAAAGAAAGTAAACTATACGTCACTGGCAGAAAAATAGCTGGAAAATCCCCAGACATTTTTAAAGTAAATAATACACTTTCAAATAATCTGTAGATAAAAGAAGATTGAGAGAAAATATTTGCAAATCATATATCTGACAAAAGTCTTTTATCTGGAATATATAAAGAATCTCAAAACTCACTAATAAGAAAATACATAGTCTCAGAAAAAAGGGGCAAAAGATTTTAATCAGCAATCTACTGAATGGGAGAAAACATTTGCAAACTACACATCTGACAAGGGTTTAATATCTAAAAATATATTTAAAACTCATGCAATTCAATAGCAAAAAATAACAAATAATCCAATTAAAAATTAGCAAAGGCATTATTAGAGAAATACAGATCAAAACTACATGAGTTATCACCTCACACTGGTCAGAATGGACATCATTTAAAAAATCTACAAACAATAAATGCTGGAGATGATGTGGAGAAAAGGGAGACTTCTTACACTGTTGGTGGGAATGCAAATTGATATAGCCACTATGGAGAAAGCATGCAGATTCCTTTAAAAACTAGGAATAGAACTACCATATGACGAACAATCCCCACTTCTATAAACAGATCCTGAGAAAGCCATAATTAAAAGAGGCTCGTATACCCCAGTGTTTGTTGCAGCACTTTTTACAATAGCTAGGACATGGAAGCAACCTAGATGTCCATCAACAGATGAATGGAAATAGAAATTGTGATACATATATACAGTGGAATATTATTTAGCTTTGAGAAAAGAACACATTTGAGACAATTCTAATGAGGTGAATGAACCTGGAGCCTATTGTACAGAATGAAGTAGGTCAGAAAAAGAAAGACAAATATTGTGTATTAACACGTGTATGGAATCTAGAAAGATGGCACTGATGAATTTAGAAAGATGGTACTATTTGCAGGGCAGCAATGGAGATGCAGGCATAGAGACCAGACTTGTGGACATAGTGGGGGAAGGAGAGAGTGGGACAAATTGAGAGAGTAGCGTGGAAACATATGTATTACCATATTTAAAATAGATAGCCAGTGGGAATTTGCTGTGTAACACAGGGAGCTCAACCCTGTGCTCTCTGACAACCTAGATGGGTAGGATGGGGTGGGAGATGTGAGTGAGGTTCAAGAGGGAGGGGATATGTGTATACCTGAGGCTGATTCATGTTGATGTATGGCAGAAACCAGCACAATATTCTAAAGCAATTATCCTCCAATTAAAAAAAAAATTTTTTTAATGAACAAAGAATCTACTTGACATTTTTCCAAAGGAGATATTCAAATGGTCAACAGGTACGTGAAAATGTGCCAAATTATCACTAACCATTAGGGAAATGCAAGTCAAAACTAAAATGAGATCACCTCACACCTGTTAGGGTAGCTAACACCAAAAACATAAGAGATAAAAAATTCTGGTGAGGATGTGGAGAAAAAGGAACACTTGGTGCATTATTGGGAATGCACAAATTAGAATGTAAATTGGTGCAGCCACTATGAAAAACAGTATGGAACTTCCTCAAAAATTAAAAGGAGAATACCATATGATCCAGTGATTCCACTTCTGATTATATATACAAATGAAGTAAAATCACTGTCCTGAAGAGATATCTGCATCCCCATGCTCACTGTGGCATTACTTACAATAGCGAAAACACGGAGGAAATGAGTGAAATTGGTCAAAAGCTACAAATTTCCAGTTATAAGATGAGTAAGTCTGGAGATGTAATGTAGACCATGGTGACTATAGTTAACAACAGTGTCAGTCAGTAGGTTCAGTCGCTCAGTCGTGTCCGACTCTTTGCAGACCCATGAATCACAGCATGCCAGGCCTCCCTGTCCATCACCATCCTCCACAGTTCACTCAAATTCACATCCATCGAATCAGTGATGCCATCCAGCCATCTCATCCTCTGTTGTCCCCTTTTCCTCCTCCCCCCAATCCCTCCCAGCATCAGGGTCTTTTCCAATGAGTCAACTCTTCCCATGAGTTAGCCAAAGTACTGGAGTTTTAGCTTTAGCATCATTCCTTCCAAAGAAATCCCAGGGTTGATCTCCTTCAGAATGGACTGGTTGGATCTCCTTGCAGTCCAAGGGACTCTCAAGAGTCTTCTCCAACACCACAGTTCAAAAGCATCAATTCTTTGGTGCTCAGCTTTCTTCACAGTCCAAATCTCGCATGCATACGTAACCACTGGAAAAATCATAGCCTTAACTAGACGAACATTTGTTGGCAAAGTAATGTCTCTGCTTTTCAACAGTTTATAGTATACATATACATATATATATATATATACTATGATTCTAGTTATATAAAAATCTAGAAAATAAAAACCAATCTCTTGTGACAGAGAAATGGGGGAGCAAGAGTGAAGAGGGAGACAGAAAGGATAAGGAGGGAGAGATTACAAAAGAACATGAGGATAATAATAATAATAAAGAGAGGACGTGAGGAAATGGCTCGTGGGAAGCTGGGGGGAGCTCTGTTTAGTGCTCTGTGGTGACCTAGAAGGGTGGGATTGGGCAGGGAGAAGTGGAAAGAAGATCCAGTAGGGAGGGGAATATGTATACACATAGTTGATTCACTTCATTGTACAGCAGAAAGTAACACACTATTGTAAAGCAAAGATACCTCAATAAAAATAAATAAATATTTTTTAAAGAAAAAATAACATGAGGAAACTTTGGGGGCTGATAAATATGTTCACTGTCTTGATTGTGGTAATGATTTCACAATATGTCAAAAGCTATTAAACTGTATGCCTTTGAAAAAGTATAGTATAGTTTATTATATGCCAGTTACATGTTTTTAGGTGTGGAGAAAAGATCAAGGCAAACAGTGAGCCACAGATCATCGTCACAATTGACTGAGTCAAAAGCTGATCTGATACTATCCAGAAGACTCACAGATTTCTGCTGCCTAGGACCTGCTCACAGACACCACTTTTCCTGACATCCACCTTTCTGTTCTTATAAGCCGGCTTTGTTCCTCACAGCTACGTGTAATCTTATAATAAAGATTTCTCCATAATCTAGAATTAACCTGGTTGACTCTCTGTTTCTTAAAGCCAAAAATCCAAACTAAAAACTAGTTGACTCTCTGTTTCTTAAAGCCAAAAATCCAAACTAAAAACGTATTTGATGGAAACCTAGAAGGTCAAAGCAGGTGCGCAGATTACAACAGGTAGGATTAAATGTTTAATATGAAGGTATCTAAGCCTAAATAACTGATGCTTTTGAACTGTGGCGTTGGAGAAGACTCTTGAGAGTCCCTTGGACTGCAAGGAGCTCCAACCAGTCCATTCTGAAGGAGATCAGCCCTGGATGTTCTTCGGAAGGAATGAAGCTAAAGCTGAAACTCCAGTACCTTGGCCACCTCATACGAAGAGTTGACTCATTGGAAAAGACTCTGATGCTGGGAGGAATTGAGGGCAGGAGGAGAAGGGGACAACAGAGGATGAGATGGCTGGATGGCATCACCAACCCAAAGGATGTGAGTTTGAATGAACTCCAGAAGATGGTGATGGACAGGGAGGCCTGTGATCCATGGGGTCACAAAGAGTTGGACACGATTGAGTGACTGACTGAAATGAACTGAAGCCTAAATAAATTCCTCAGAATCCAAAAACTTGCAAATATGAATGAGGAAAGTTCCATTAAGTGGTATTTGATAAATGTTTATGGAACTACTATCGATCTCTGAAGAATCAGTGTGAACTAGAAAGGGATCAAAAGATAAAAGGGAAATCATACCTTTTTATCGAAATATAGCTGATTTAAAATGTATTAGTTTTGGTGTACAGCATGGGAAATGATATCTTAATTTCCCAAATATGTAAGAGATAGATTCTACCACCTTCAAATCATGAGTTTGATATCAGTTCCAGGAAGAATTCTGGAAGACACAAAATGGATGCCTATGAGTTCATTCAAAAGAAAGCAGCTGTCACTAAAAGCCCATTTAGAGCCAGTCACAGCAAGTTACACTACTCTGAAATCATTTCCTTTATGACAGAATTTATAATCTGGAAGATCAGCAAAGTGTCTTTCTCTTTCACTAAAAGTTGGTTTTTCTCCAGAATTCTGTCCTTAGTATCGAGTAGAGTTGCTAATTCAGTCAGATGTAAACTTGGAGCTTCTAAGAAATGTCTGAAGATAATCTGTCTGGGTGTGAAGAAGACACAAAAGAAAACAGAATCAAGCAATGAAGACAGAGTTCAGATGTCATTTGAGCCCCTGGACCTCCAGCTCTACTTAGAGTTGGACCTACCTTTGACTTTTTAGATGTTTGTCGATATTTCTCCATCACTTTCTTACTTGCTTAACAGCTTGCTTGCTTATTTTCTTACTTCATTTGTTCATGTAATTCGTCATTCTGGTGGACCTTTTGATGATCTGAGCTATACCTTTTGCTTGCTTGCTTATTTTCTTACTTCACTTTTTCATGTATTTCGTCATTTTGGTGGACCTTTTCTTGATCTGAGCTGTACCTTTTGTCATTTGCAACCAGTTGTTCATACTAATATATTTGTATTATTTATATTTGAACGAATGTTTGTTCAACATCATACTTAGTTAAAAGTTTCTCCGCACTTCATTTTATCAACTTGATTAGCAGCACTATGAGCCACTTTGGCCACTAACTTTTTAAAACTATATAGTGAAGTTGCATTTCATCTAAAACAGGGTGCCCAGCATGATGAAGAATCTTGAACCAGCTAGATAAGAAACTGAGAGTGTTTACTCTGCAGAAGAGAAGACACAATAGCTGCCTTCAAATATTTGACAGGCTCTCATGTATTAAAGTGCATAGATTTGTTCTGGAGTGCCAAGGAGTAAAATTTAGAGGAAAGCAGATTTTAGTTCACCTGTGGTCATTTTTTGTGCTAACTCATTATGGCTAACCTGTGAAGAACACTAAAGACGAGTTGCAGGACTTCGCTGGTGGTCCAGTGGTTAAGAACCCACCTGCCAATGCAAGGGATAAAGGTTTGATCCCTGGCCCAGGAAGACTTGACATGTCATGGGGCAACTAAGCCCATACAGCACAACTACTTAGGCCATGCTCTGCAACTACTGAGCCCGTGAGACCCAAAGCCTGTGCTCTGCAACAAGAGAAACTACCGCAGTGAGAAGCCCATGCACTGCAGCTGGAGAGTAGCCTACACTCACCGCAACTAGAGAAAGCCCGCACACAGCAACGAACACCCAGTACAGTTCAGTTTAGTTCAGTAGCTCAGTTGTGTCCAACACTTTCAACCCCATGGACTGCAGCACGCCAGGCTTTCCCGTCCATCACCAATTCCCACAGTTTGCTCAAACTCATGTCCCTTGAGGGAGTGATGCCATTCAACCATCTCATCCTCTGTTGTCTCCTTCTCCTCCTGCCTTCAACCTTTCCCAGCATCAGAGTCTTTTCCAATGAGTCAGTTCTTCATGTCAGGTGGTCAAAGTATCAGAGTTTCAGCTTCAGCATCAGTCCTTCCAATGAATATTCAGGATTGATTTCCTTTAGAATTGACTGGTTTGATCTCCTTGCCATCTAAGAGACTCTCAAGAGTCTTCTCCAATATGACAGTTCAAAATAGACCCAGCACAGCCAAAAATAAATAAATAAAAACAAAGTAATCATTCCAGTCCATTCCAACAGTAAGATACTATAATATAATCAATTTATTCTATCATATATTTCTCTGATTACTTGTACAGATAAAAATAGCCTTAGGAAGGACTTCCCTGGTGGCCTAGTGGTTAAACTCCACCTTGCAATGCAGGGGCACGCATGCATGCTAAGTCACTAAGTTATGTCTGACTCTGCAACAACATAGACCATAGCTCACCAGGCTCCTCTGTCCATTGGATTTTCCCAGCAAGAACACTGGAGTGGGTTACCATGCCCTCCTCTCAGTGATCTTCCTGACCCAGGAATCAAACCCACACCTCCTGGGTCTCTTGCATTGCAGGCGGATTCTTTACGCTGAGCCACCTGGTCCTTTCCAAGGCAGGGAGTCCAGGTTCCATTCCTGATCAGGGACCTAAGATCCCACATGCCACAGAGTGTGGCCAAATAAAGAAAATAGCCCTAGGAGAATTTTAGCAGATGTTTATTGACTGTTCCCTATGTGCCAGGAACCATGTGTCTTTATACGTACTTATACCTCCATCCTTCTGTCGCTGATACTATGGCAACTCTGTAAAACTAAAAATATTTCAATACTACCACTGGTTCATACATACATACAGAATTTCATATTCTTGTTAATCCATAAAGAATTTCATATTTTTGTTAAAAGTAAAATAAGTTCAGGAAATAAACTATAGCTTCTATTTAATTTGAGTATCAGATTTGGATAAAAGTTCAAATAACTCCTTACATGGTCCATAATCCAATTTCTCTGGTGTATAGTTGAACATCTTAGAATTCAAGTCAGATATTGTTAACTGACCATCCAACAGCTACTCTCTTTTGTTTCTTGCTAAGAGATCCTGATTCGATTAGATCGGTGATATGCTCAGCCTCAATGAGTGAATCATATATTCGTTCCATAAATATTTATTCAGTACCTCTTATGCACCAAGCACTCAAGACTCTAAGGCTGTAAGTGAAACAGCAGACAAAGTCCTATTTGTTTGAAGTTTTAATTCTAGTTAGAAAGACAGATCAGAAAGAATAAATATAATACAGCAAATTAAGTGGTTAATTACATGATTTATGGCATTATGAAGAAAAAGTAGAGCAGAATAAAGGGCATGGAAATGCCAGTGGTAGAGTTTGGAAGCAGGTTGCAGAATTAAATAGAGTGATCAGGATAGGCCTCATTGAGAAGGTGAGAGTTGAGCAAAGCCTTGAAAGAGGTGGTGTAGGAGTGAAACAAGCTGACATCAAAGGGAAAATCATTCCATGCAAACCAAAACTACAATGAGCTGCCACCTCATACCTGTCAGAATGGCCATCATTTAAAAGTCTACAAATAACAAATGTTGGAAAGGATACAAAGAAAAGGAAATCTTCCTACACTCTTGGTGAAAATTTGAGTTTGTACAGCCACTATGTAAAACAGTTTGGAGTTTCCTCAAAACACTATAAACATAATTAACATATGATCCAGCTATAAACATAATTAACATATGATCCAGCAATCCCACTCTTGGATGTATAACTAAAGTATAATTTGAAGATATATGCACCCCAATATTCACAGAAATACTATTCACAATAGGCAAAACATGGAAACAACCTAAATATCCATCAACAAATGAATGGATGAAGAAGATGTGATACATATATACAATGGAATACTGCTCAGCCATAAAGAAGAATGAAATAACGCCATTTGCAGCAAAATGGATGGACCTAGAGATTATCATACTAAGTGAATTAAGTCAGATAGAGAAAGACAAATAGTATATTACATCACTTATATGTGCAATCTAAAATATGACACAAGTGAACTTATCTGCAAAGTACAAACAGATTCATAGACATAGAGAATAGACTTGCTGTTGGAAAGGGAGTGGCGGGAGGAAGAATTGGGAGTTTGGGTTAGTGTATACAAACTATCATATGTAGAATGGATAGACAACAAGGTCCTACTGTATAGCACGGGGAACTATAGTCAATATCCTATAATAAAGCATAATGGAAAAGGATATGAAAGAGAATGTATGTAGCATGTAACTGAATCACTTTGCTGTACAGCAGAAATTAACACATTGTAAATCAACTATACATCAATTGTTTTTAAGATAGAGAAAAGCATTCCAGACACAGGACACAACTTGAGCAAAGATGCTGAGGTAGGATAACTGGCAAGTCAGAGGTAGAGCAAGGAGGCCAGTAGGAGAGCAGGGGAGCTCACAGAGGGGAGAGCAGTAGATGATGAAGTCAGAGAAGACACAAGGGTCAGATGAAGCAAGACCCTGTAAGCATTTGAAGTCTTTGCAGTTGAAGTAAGCATTAAAGGGACCCTTCAGTGGGTTTTGAGCAGAGAAGTGAATCAGTTTTTAATCAGTTCAAAATTGATTTCAATTTTGGAAGGATCACTCTGACTACTGTATTGAGAATAGACTGTAGAATGGCTAGTATAGACACAGAAAGACTAGTTTGGAGGCTACCACAGTGACCCAAATGGAAGAGAATGGTGTTTTGTACCAGAATGGTGGCAATGGAGGTGGTTAATAAGGATCAGATTTTGAATATACTTTGAAAGCAGAACCAACACAATTGCTCGTAGATTGGATGTAAAGTATGACAGAGAAGTTGTTTGCCTCCAAGGTTTTTAATCTGGCCAACTAGAAGAATGAAAGTAGTCATCAAGTAAAAAGAAAGAAGTTAGAATAAATTTATAAAGGAACAGCAGGAGTTCACTTTTAGACACAAACTGTATGAGAGATCTGACCTGGAGATATAAATGTGAACATTACTGCCTTCAGTTCAGTTCAGTTCAGTTCAGTAGCTCAGTCGTGTCCGACTCTTTGTGACCCCATGAATCATAGCACGCCAGGCCTCCCTGTCCATCACCAACTCTTGGAGTCCACTCAAACTTATGTCCATTGAGTCAGTGATGCCATCCAGCCATCTCATCCTCCATCGTCCCCTTTTCTTCCTGCCCCTAATCCTTCTTGGCATCAGGGTCTTTTCCAGTGAGTCAACTCTTCACATGAGGTGGCCAAAGTACTGGAGTTTCAGCTTTGCATCATTCCTTCCAAAGAAATCCCAGGGCTGATCTCCTTCAGAATGGACTGGCTGGATTTCCTTGCAGTCCAAGGGACTCTCAAGAATCTTCTTGCCTTATTGATGGTATTTAAACCATAAGACTGGAAGACATCTCTAAGGGTGACTATGGATAGAGAAGAGAATCAAAGACTGAGAGCAAGCCAACATAAGAGGTCAGGAGAAGAGAAGGGACACCATGGGAGGCTGAGAAGAATCAATAGTGAAATGGAAAAAAGGCATGAAACCCTACGTAGAGCCTTATCCCCATCATCCTGACAGAAAGATTGGGAAAAGATGCAGGAGCTTGCAAGTGACTCAAGACTCCAAAATAAAGGCCTAGCAAAAGAGTCAGAATACTCATTTCCAAATGTCTGCCTCTCCATGAAAACTTTTGAATTGAGTGAAAATGAAAATACAGCATATCAAAATTTGAAGGTTGCAGCTTAAACAATACTTAGAAGGAAATTTAGAGCATTAAATGTTTATGTTAGAAAGGAAGAAAATTCTCAAATCAGTTATCTAAGTTTCTGCCTTTAGAAACTAGAAAAAAAATGAGCATAGTAAAACCAAGCAGAAAGATAGAAAAAATAAGGATAACAGCAGAAATCTATTAGGAAAGAAAAGCAATAGAAAAGGCCAAATAAAACAAAAAGCTGATTCTTAGAAAAGATCAGTAACATTTATAAACTCCTAGCCAGACTGATCAAAAAAAGAAGAGAGAAGACACAAATTTTAAAATATCAGGAATGGAAGAGAGCATATCATGAGATAAATCTACACCTAGGAAAAGAATAATAAAAGAATATATATTTTTTTAAAATCTGGGCCTATAAATAAAACGGATGAATTCCCTGAAAGTCACACTGCCCAAACTCACTCAAGAGAAAATAGATAACCCATCCTACACCTTTGGGAATTTATCTGCTATTCATGTACCTGCAAGGTTTTGCCCCAGATCTTTATATTCACCATCTAGCTCAAGAGTGAAAAGGGTTTCTCGACCCCGCTAACTAAAGTAGGAATTTGCTGTTACAGTCTTCAAAGTATTGATACCATGTGAAGTTACCTTGTTGGCATTTTATGTATGTGTTCCTATCTGCCTCCCTACCTGACTGTCTTGTTCACTAGTGTAGCTGCAGGACTTAGCCCAGTGCATGTAAGGTGGCAGACCTTCAACAATAAAATGAACAGTACTTCAAAGTCCATTTCCTATCAGTCTCCAATTTCTCTGGACTGAGATGGATCCACCTGGAGTGCAGACTTCAACAAGTCCAACTTCTCCCTCTAAAGCCCAAGCTGATGACTTCTTCTACTAGGTATTTTTCTCCTAGGCCCACTACCCCAAAGATTGAAAGAATTAAATAAATTCAACTAATCTGCAATGCTGGGAAAAGATGATGGCAAGAGAAGGGGATGACAGAGGATGAGATGGCTGGATGGCATCACCGACTTGATGGACATGAGTTTGAGTAAACTCTGGGAGTTGGTGGACAAAGAGGCCTGGCGTGCTGCAGTCCATGGGGTCACAAAGAGTCAGACATGACTGAGAGACTGAACTGAACTGAACTGAAATCTGCAATAAAACACCAACCAGGAAACAGAAGCAAACAAAATATTCTTTTGCTTAAATGTCTAAATGTGGTAGAAAAAATCTTTTTTCCCTTCCTGCTTCCCATTTACATACACATTTAATCATCACAACAAACCTGAAGATTAGGTATTATTATATTTCTTTTTATAGGTAAGGAAGCTGAAATACAGAGTATCTAAGTCACACAACTATTAATTGCAAAGCCAGAGGTGAAATCCTGGCTGATGGGTTCCAGAAACTGGGACCTCAAATGCCAACAAACAATACTGAGCTCCTAACGTTAAAGGGTAGATTCCCTGCCTGAAAGATCCAGGGCATTTTTCTCTTCCCTCCATCCTGTTCAACAACCATCCATACCAGAGAAGACTGAGGCAAGTCCCTGGGGCAGCATGATCCTATCTAGACAAGGCGAGGAGAGAGAGGGGATTCCGATAAAAGCGGGCCCAAAGGAGGAAGAAAAAAGTTTTTCCTTACTGACCATAATAGATGTCTGCACATGGCATGACCCTGTACAAAGAACTCACTCTTTTTTTACTCAAGCCCAAAGTGAAATACTATTTTTTACCTTATCTCAACAGTTTCTACGTGACTGACTACAGATGGGGCTTTCCTAGTGACTCAAATGGCAAAAAATCTGCCTGGGATGCAGGAGGCCCAGGTTTAATTGCTGGCAGAAAGATTGCCTAGAGAAGGGAATGGCAACCCACTCTAATGTTCTTGCCTGGAGAATCTCATAGACAGAGGAGCCTGGTGGGTTACTGTCCATGGAGTCAGGACATTTTGCCCAAAGCCCTTCTGATGCCAACTTCCTCATAACAAGTAGTAACCGTGAGGGTTTTAAGCTGCAGCATGAATGTCCCACATAGTTCTTTCATTGGAAAAAAAGTAAACCTAAATAAAAGAGTTTTTCTACCAAAGTTGTTCCCTCAATTGAAAAGCACAATTTTTTTTCCAGCCAAGAGGAAAAAATTTAACTTAAAAAAAAAAAAAAGTCACTGGAAAAGCCCAATTCCTTGGGTAAATAAGGTCAGATAACTTGACACATAACACACAACACATAGTCTCCTGAAAGACTTAATAATTCTTTCGCATCAGGCCCAGTAATGTAGCCAATAAGCCCATCAGGAAAAGTCAACAACTCTGGGGATTTCTTGCTAAAAGACATCTGCTCTTTACTCATTCCAAACCCTGTATCTACTTCCATGGTTCTCAACCTACTAGACTTACCCCTTCCCTTTTCAACACTACTCCCTGGACAGCCCTAAAATGGAATTTATGCAAAACTATAACCTATCGACACACATAACTTTTAACAAACCAACAAAATGCCCTGACTATAACACAAAGGACAAATAAAAATAATAGAATTTTTAATAAAATGCTCAGGCACAGAAATACATGAAGATTAGTGAAGCCATTGATGCATCTACATGTGGAATCCATGGGAATTTGCTTCTAACAAAGGCTGATTTAGGTATGTTGTGTTGGGTATGCAAATACCAAAAGCAGCCTGGCCATTGGGTGATGAGGTTTTCCAAAATGGGGAACAACTCTTGGTAAAGTTTGAGGCTAATCATGTACACTCTTCATTCAATTTACACAACTTTTGTGGTCATGGAAAATCCAACCTATTTTTAATCCATGGAAAAAGTACTATGAGTATATATATAAAGCTACTTCCCGGGTGATGCAGTTGGAAAAGAATCTGCCTGCCAGTGCAGGAGATGCAAGAGACACCAATTCAATCTCTGGGTTGGGAAGATTCCCTGGATCTGGAGTAGGAAATGGCAACCTACTCAACTATTCTTGCCTGGAAAATTCCATGGAGTGGGAAGCCTGATGGGCTACAGCTCATGGGGTCACAAAGAGTTGGACACAACTGAGAATGCACACAGCACATATATGCAAAATGTTGTTAGGTTCCAGACTCATAAACCACCTTTTCACCTATTTGAGTGACTGATGAGACATTCAAAAGTTGTGTAGGATATCAAGCAATTCTTCCTTGTAAAAGACTGTCCTGCAGATTGCAAACTCCTTGTATCCCTAGCCTACACCCATAATATGCCGATAGCATTGTCTCACACAACCAAAACATCCCCCAATTTTCCAACGTGACTTCTAGGTACAGTATCATTCCTGTGATGATCAGATATACTTTTATTCTTGTGTTTATGAAAATAAGAACATTTTAAAAGAAATTCACCTCAAAGTTCAATTTCTCAGACTTAGCTTTGACTCTATCTATTACCTACATCAGTTCAGTTCAGTTCAGCCACTCAGTCATGTCCAACTCTTTGTGACCTCATGAATCGCAGCATGCCAGGCCTCCCTGTCCATCACCAACTCCTGGAGTTCGCTCAGACTCACGTCCATCAAGTCAGTGATGCCATTCAACCATCTCATCCTCTTTCATCCCCTTCTTCTTCTGCCCCCAATCCTTCCCAGCGTCAAAGCATTTTCCAGTGAGTCAACTCTTCACATGAGGTGGCCAAAGTACTGGAGTTTCAGCTTCAGCATCATTCCTTCCAAAGAAATCCCAGGGTTGATCTCCTTCAGAATGGACTGGTTGGATCTCCTTGCAGTCCAAGGGACTCTCAAGAGTCTCCTCCAACACCACAGTTCAAAAGCATCAATTCTTCGGCACTCAGCCTTCTTCAGAGTCCAGCTCTCACATCCATACACTCATGAATCGCAGCATGCCAGGCCTCCCTGTCCATCACCAACTCCTGGAGTTCGCTCAGACTCACGTCCATCAAGTCAGTGATGCCATTCAACCATCTCATCCTCTTTCATCCCCTTCTTCTTCTGCCCCCAATCCTTCCCAGCGTCAAAGCATTTTCCAATGAGTCAACTCTTCACATGAGGTGGCCAAAGTACTGGAGTTTCAGCTTCAGCATCATTCCTTCCAAAGAAATCCCAGGGTTGATCTCCTTCAGAATGGACTGGTTGGATCTCCTTGCAGTCCAAGGGACTCTCAAGAGTCTCCTCCAACACCACAGTTCAAAAGCATCAATTCTTCAGCACTCAGCCTTCTTCAGAGTCCAGCTCTCACATCCATACATGACTACTGGAAAAACCATAGCCTTGACTAGACGGACCTTAGTCAGCAAAGTAATGTCTCTGCTTTTGAATATGCTATCTAGGTTGCTCATAACTTTTCTTCCAAGGAGTAAGCATCTTTTAATTTCATTACCTACATCAGAAGAGTACAAATATGAGTTTGGGAGTCACATTTGAGTTTAAGGACTTCCCAGGTGGCACTAGTGGTAAAGAACATGCTTGCCAATGCAAGAGACTTAAGAGACACAAGTTCAGGCCCTGGGTCAGGAAAATCCTCTGGAGGAGGGAACAGCAACCCACTCCACTATTCTTGCCTGGAGAATCTCACAGACAGAAGAGCCTGGTGGGCTACAGTCCATAGGGTCGTAAAGAGTCAGAATGACTGAAGCAACTTAGCACGCACACATCTGTGTTTAAATTTCAATTTCATCACTAACTACCTGGGTGACCTTAAGCAATCCCTTAATCTCTCTGATCAGCAGCTCTTTTCAATGAAAGAAAGAAAGGATGCCTTGACAGCAGGACCACAAATTTGACTCACACCGAACTCAGTAATGTCCTGATTGTCCATAAACAAATCTGGTACTTCTCCCAGGCTCCCATTCACTAGTTAATGGGAAAAGAATTAACTGCAGTTTAAATTCAATCCAATCTGCTAATTTAAACAATCCCTTTGGGCAGTATTGAGAATCTTTAGTGGAAAGGAAAATGTTCAGATTCTCAGCCTGTTTTCTGTGTCTGAGACCTGTGAAGTGGGGCCTCTCATCTGGTTTAAGGCTCTGCTGTCACAGTCTTGGGCTTCCCAAGTGGCACAGTGGTAAAGAATCTGCCTGCCAAAGCAGGAGACACAGAGACGCCAGCCCAGTTCCTGAGTCTGGAAGATCCCTGGAGGAGAAAATGGTAACCTGCTTGAGTAATCTTCCCTGGGAAATCCCACGGACAGAGGAGCCTGCCAGGCTGCAGTCCATGGGGTGGCTACAGTTCATGAGGTCACAAAGAGTCATGTCTGACTGAGCATATCACCGTCCTAAAATCATTAGCCTTTGAACAAAGGGCTTGTATTTCTGTTTTGCACTAGGCCCAGAAAATTATATAGCCAGTCTGGGCCTTCAGACAGCTGTCTCCTTGCCTAGCTTCTCTCCTGAAGATGACAACTGGGCATATGAAGACGAGGTATGAATGAGTCTTCATGACACTGATGAAAGGCTCTCCTGGCTTCAGGGAGGTCATTGGAATGCATTAGTAAGTTACTACTGGTCTCAAGATTGTGGCGGATTCATGTTGATGTATGGCAAAACCAGTACAATATTGTAAAGTAAAAAAAAAAAGTAATAATAATAATAATAAATAAATAATAAATGGTTAAAAAAAAAAAAAGATAGTGACCATTACTCACTGGGCTTCTAGCCTGGTCAGGATCCAGCAACACTTCCACATGACTCAACCATGATGCTGGCTGCAGCCTGTACAGCGATTTCTCACTCCCTTATCCAGTCTACTGGCCTGGCAGTCCACCCTGTGTTGTCAGGGCAGGATGGGAAGATGGTGCCTTGGGAGGCCTACTGGCTTTTGTCACATCGTCCGTAAAATATGGGAAGTAGGAACAACACAGAAAAAATAAAACTACAAGATCTCCTTTGACCTTGGTGTTGTGGTCCAAGTTGGTACAGATGGACAGAATAAAAGATGAGATTTCTAGAGCCCTCAGCCTGGAAACAGACATCTCCCCTCCTCACCCTTACTAGTGCTCTCATTTTTGATGCAATTTATTTTCAAGCCATGGGGAAAAGTTACAAGACATAAACTGTTATCTTCTCTTCCTATTTCCTTCCATAATCTCCTTGGCCAAAAAGTATGTGTGTTGGGGCTGGGAGGATCTTTACATTTAGTACATCATATCCTCCTGCTTCTTGATGTCAATTCTGTTAAGCCTTAACTGTGGACAAGGTGTCTTCTCTATATGATAGGAACTCCTCTATGATCTGAGCTTTCTAGGCTCAGCTAGTGATGTGTGAAATGGAAATAATTTGGCAAACCCTCTATCTCCACAACAAAGAGGTTAAGAGCTCACCTTCTCCTTCTCTAGGACAATAAATCCCATGGCTCCCCCTCAGAAGTCTGCCCTTTGCAAATAAAAATATGACAGAAGAGGGCAATTTAAAGGCATCTATTTAACATTTGCAAAAATAATAAGCCAACAACATTTATTTTGCAGATTAGTTTTGGTTTTTAGGTTTCAACCCAAAATTTTCCTTGGGCTTCCCTGATTGCTCAGCAGTAAAGAATCCACCTGCGATGCAGGAGACCCGGGTTCAATCCCTTGGTCAGGAAGATCTCCTGGAGGAGGGCATGGCAACTCACTCCAGTATTCTTGCCTGGAAGAATTCCACGGACAGAGGAGCCTGGCAGGCTACAGTCCATGGGTCACAAAGAGTTGGACACAACTGAGCAACTAAGCACACACTTTTTCCTTTTACAACTAATTCTTGAGTATAGACACTATCCAAAGCAATCCTAAAGAGATTCTACACATGAATATTTAGAGATGGAATCAGCTCCACTCCAAATCTCCTCTCTGGAGCACAGCTCTGTATCTTTGTTTAAGTGGTCCATTGGGTCCTGACTTTGCATATCCAAAATTGAATCCATTCATCCTTCCCCAAAACTAGCTTTCCTCTTTGGCTTTCTTTTCTTATAAGCAGTAAAATAAATAAATAAATAAGTGAATTTATAACAGTAGTTCCCAACCTTTCCTGGTTCATGGCATCCTTAGTGTCTTGTTCATTTTTTCACACTGCCCCTGAACCAAAAGAAATACCTAATAGTTCCATTAATTAAGTAGCTAGATCCAAATAAATTTATAAGTATGTATGTTCTAACAATTTAATTATATTTAAAAAGTAATACACACAAAATTTTAAATAACATTTTCTTTGTTAACCACATTTACTTAATAGCAGGACATATGCACCTTCTGGGACCACACAACTTCTGCAATCTTGGAACCAAATTGGACACCATCACACTCACTTCCTGCTTTATAATCATTTTCATGCAGTACTTGCTTTTAATCACAGCAACCACCAAAAATCCAGCTTTGCAAAGATACAACAGCACCAAAAGGAACTTATCATTATGATGTTGACATTGTGACCTGCATCAAGCTAGTAGTTTTTGTGATGTCCAACAGTCTTGGAATATAACTATGTTTCCCTCAGAATGGTGAACTATCCTGCAACTGTCCCTGAGAATTCACTGTGGTGTCCCAGGCCACCTCACTCACAGTTTAGGGACTGCAGGGTTAGAATGACAGCTTGGAACGTGCTCTGATAGATCAATGCAGTAATGACTCCCATGAGTCATGCCTCCTTGTACCCCTACTCTCAAGCCAACATGACTCGCTTTAACCAATGAGACATTGGTAAATGTGATATAAGCAAAGGCTAACAAATATATGTACTTTGGGGTTTCTCCTCTCTTGCTGCTAGAAAACCTTCTGCTGCCATGTGGGTATACCCAGGCTATACCCTGAAGAGTAAAACACCTGGTGGGCAGAGGGCCCAGTCATTCCAGCCATCCCAGACATGTGACCATTCAGCTCAAGCCAAGATAACCCAGACTGAAGGAGCTGCCCACTGACCCATGGAACCATAGAAAACCGTAAAACCTTTTTCATTTTAAACTACTATGGTTGGGGCATTTTTTTAGGTGGCCAAACTAAATGATACAATGTTAAAATAACTGTATTTTATACTTTAGTCAATAGAAAATCAACAAGAGAACTAATTTCTTAATTAAATTGAATAGAGTTGTTAAATAAATGAATCATAATCATTCAATTATCCCCTTAAAATTCTTTTAGAAATATTTTATAATTTCCAGTTATAGCCTCAGGAACAGATCTTGAAGTTGATAAGCATTTCATTGACAACAAGATTAGAAAATTGACTTCATTTGTTTGAACCACAGTTCCTAAAATTATAATGTAAGTGATTATTAATCTATAAGGAAGCCTGATTGTAAAGGAAAATTGTGCATTTTAGTTTCGTTGTCAAAAAGGTGACTATAAATTTTGTTGCAAAGCATAAGAATAGCCCCTTCAACAAGGTCAGACCACTGACCACCATAACTAAGCGGCCGAAACCCAGCTGCAAACTCAGAACTAAGTGAAAATGGTCTTAGAGCAACAGAAATGTTTGCCACAGGATGCTGAACCTTGCTACTAATCAGAGCCATTCCCAACCAAATGCTTTTTTGACATAGCAGAGTCTCAACCACATCAGACAGATGGTCAGATGGAACAGCTGTCAGCAGGGAAAGTAGGCCATGACCATGAAAGTACAACAAGGAGCTGCTCTTTGGGACTACCTGTTTCTGTGCACTCAGAGAACATCACCATTCCACAGCACAATAAGACATGTTCTTTGTAAGAACGAGACCGCATATCAAGAAAAAATTGAAGGCTTCAGAAATAAATTGAAAGCCCTTCAGTAAGATTTCCATTAAAAATGATGAAGAAAAATAGTATATGTTTTTCAGGTAGTAAATGCTAGTTATCTAGAAATCTAACTTGTGTGGAAAATTCCATTTCCCAGGAGTCATTGAGAATGATGATGATTTTGGCACCTCCATGAATTAGAGATCTTTCTCTGCACCAGCTGACCCTGGGCTTGTTAGTATCTACAGTTTTATTCCCTTGAGTAGAAGGATTCTCCCACCCTTCAGTGGCCCCAAGATGTCTGAGGCACTGGCTCTTCCCAGACTTCAGCCCATCTTCCCAGGAAGGAGACCAAATGGGGCAGCGAGGAAACAGGATGAACACAGTCTCATTTTGGCCCACGCTCCTTTCTGACCAAGTGAGGCTCTGCAGAAAACAGAAGGGGATGGAGTCAGTAGCCTCAGATCATGAGGGGGCTGGTTCCTGTGTGAGCATCCATGAAAGGAGGTGTCCAGATGGGAAGAGATGACCCAATTCCAGATCTTCTCCTTGTGGCCAAGACCCAGCTCACCCTACCAAGAAAATCAAGACGAAAGAAGAGGGAAAGCACACACTAGCCACCATGAACACAGATAGCACAGTGGTGAAAACAGCCTGAAAAAACGGAAAACATTAATTGCTCAGTTATGTCTGACTCTATGCGACCCCATAGTCTGTAGCCCACCAGGCTCCTCTGTCCATGGGATTCTCCAGGCAAGAATACTAGGGTGGATCTCTATGCTCTCCTCCAGGGGATCTTCCTGACCCAGGGATTGAACCCAGGTCTCCCACATTGCAGGTGGATTCTTTACCATCTGAGCCACCAGGGAAACCCAAAAACTGGAGTGGGTAGCCATTCCCTCCTCCAGGGAATCTTCCAGACCCAGGGAAGCCTATACAGAAGCAAACATGTAACGAATCTATTTTATGTCGTTACAGAAACTTTCTAAAATATGGATGAGAAAGAGAAGGGAAAAGAGCAAACTGTATACATATATATAATAAGTGTTTCATACATGAAGTACTATATTAGAATCTTTCCTTTATGTGTCAATATGTGCAATGGATTGTTTTGAATTGCTGCATCATATCTAATTTTATTGACACACCTTTTAAGTCCATCCCATGTTTTTTAATGTCTGAATTCTATTTTGTTGTTATTGTGATTTATTGCAGGCATTAAGAAGCTCCTATTCAAGGCTATTTGAGCAATAAAGAGGAGAATGACAGGTGGAAATCAAGATATCAACCTTATTTTTGATTAAAATTGCATAAAGAACATGGATCAGATATGCCACCCTTGGAGACTCCTAAAGCAGTAGCTGGAATTAAACAGAATTTCCCAAAAATGCACAGACAGGGCTGGGAAACCACAGCCTTCCCAGTGGAGGAAAGCCTTCCCACAAAAGCTCCCCTGCAGGAAGCTGATGAGAGCATATACTCTCCACAGGCAGACATTCCAAAGCCTCCTAAAAGTGGGATTCCTAGTCAAAGCTGAAAGCATTTCTGAAACTTTGCACACATACTATCCAACTGCAGAGGAAGGTGGTAAAGACATACTCCCAACAGCGATGATGAAAGTGCTTCCTCTTCACACCTTTTGTTATTGTGACAGGTTCAAATGGTATCACGTTGTTTGGTTTGCGTTTCTCCTTGTGTAAATTTTTCCATGTAAGTATTGGCCATTTTTATTTCTTCTCTACTGACTGCTTTGATATGCCCTTTATCCATTTCCCTAGTAAGAGCTTCATATTTTTATTCATTTGTAAGATGCAAACGTATTCAAGCAAGTCGCTCTTCTTAATCTTGGAATTGTGATGCATGGAGTAGTAGTTAGCATCATAAGCCTGACAAAGCATGATGCTGACATTGAGAGTGATCATTTCCATATTTATTAAAACTTTTACTTGGGCCAAAACAAGAACCTATTTGAAGAAGAGATGAGTTTTCAGAAAAGATCAAGATTCATTGCCCATAGAAGTGCTCAGATTTAGTATCTTCTGATATTTAGTCCATGCACTGACATTTTTATTCAAATCTTAAGAAACTTGATTATTGATCCAGAAATTTCTGATATGAAATATCCTTATGGATGTACCTTATTTCACTATATATTCAACACATGTAAATTTTGAATTTTGGATAAAAATGTAACTACTTGTTCTTTTATTAAAAGATTGCCATCGGAAACTTCAGGTATAAACTAGTGACTCAGGCAAGTTGCACTGTCAAAATGATTGAATTTATACAGATGTTATGGAACTAACAGTTCCAGAATGTTGATCCATAACTTGCCAAGAATAGCTACTTTATATTTTTTGGTATTACCACTGACAAACAGAATACTCTTCAAAGAACTTTTATGGTTTATTCAATAGTGGTTTTATAAAAGGTCATAAAGCAGTGGATATTGAACAATCACTCATAAACAATGCCTTAACAAAAATGACTTCAGACATTCTTTCTATTAAGAAAACCACCAAATCATTAAATTTCCGAATTCTAGGATTCCTGCTATTATGCCATTCCCAAATCTTTCCTGCATCATCTTTATGTTTCTCCATAAACAAAAATGATGTGAGCTCTCATCATTCCTCACCATTCATTAATTCAATAGACATTTTTAAGAGCCTACTAACAAACATCCCTAAGAACTTAACTACATTTGGAGCTAAGGATGAAGGCAAGTAAAACAGTTCCTACCCTCAAGGAAAACATGGTCTATAGCAGTAGTCCCCAACCTTTTTGACAACAGGGACCAGTTTCCATGGACAACTTTTCAATGGACTGGGTCATGGGATGACTTCAGGTTAATTCAAGTGCATTACATTTATTGTATACTTTATTTCTATTTTGTGGCAATCTCAGGATATTCTGCCTTGACTTAGGGTTAAGGTTCAGGCTCCTAGAAGAATCTAATGCCACTGCTGATGTGACAGGACATGGAGCTCAGGCGATAATGTGAGCAATGGGGACTGGCTCTACTGCTGCTAAGTCGCTTCAGTCGTGTCCGACTCTGTGCGGCCCCAGAGACGGCAGCCCACCGGGCTCCCCCTCCCTGGGATTCTCCAGGCAAGAACACTGGAGTGGGTTGCCATTGCCTTCTCCAATGCATGAAAGTGAAAACTGAACGGGAAGTCACTCAGTCATGTCCGACTCTTCACAACCCCACGGACTGCAGCCCACCAGGCTCCTCCATCCATGGGATTTTCCAGGCAAGAGTACTGGAGTGGGGTGCCATTGCCTTCTCCGGGACTGGCTCTAAGTATAGATAAAGCTTCACTCACTTGCCCATCACTCATCTCCTGCTGTGCACCCCAGTTCCTAACAGGCCACAGACCAATATCAGTCTGTGGGGCCCAGGGGTTGGGAACCCCTAGTCTATAGTTTATGGTCCAGCAGAGGAGATATCTATAGCTTACATAATGAGGGAGATAGGTAAGTATTAAAGAGAATGCACTGTGATATAGTCAAGCACTAAGACAGCCACTGAGTCTGAGGGAATCAGAGGAGGCTTCCAGGATGAGGTGATGAATCGCTGAATCCTGGAGAATGAGCAGGTTCTAGCCAGGAAAAGAAAACAAGGGGAATTCAGGGGAGCTTGTGTAAAGGCACAGAGGCAAGATGGGCCACAGGGTGGAGAACCGCTGTAAGAAATTCGATTCAGTTGAAGCACAGAGTAGGGGAGAGGACAGACAATGGTGAGAGACTGTATTACGGAAAGAATATTCCATCTTTACTCAATGAATGCTGACAAAAATTGATGACAAAAAGGTTATTCTTACCCTCCTCTTCCATCTCACAAAGAAACAAGCCCAGTGAGATTAAGTGACTTGCCGAGGGTTGTATATTTCACAAATGACTAAGATAAGATTTCAGTTTAGAAATTCTTATTCCAGAGCCACAACTCATCTGCTCAGCATGAAAGGATTTTATACTATGCTAGGAATTAAAATTTGACCTGGGAGGTGATGGGAGGCCAAGAATTTTGGAGAATGACATGGTCCACTGTGCCTTTCGAAAGGATGGCCCAAGTTCCTGAGGGCAAGAAACAGGGCTACCCGCGAGGTGGAACCATACGTACAGTTATGTGAGTGTGTCCTCTACAAGCGAGGAGGAGTCAGGAAATGGCACCTCTGACGAGCTGCAGCGCCTGACCTACACGGCCAGATTTAGTGCAGTTGCGAGTAAGGAGGCTGATAAGGCACTCCAGACATAAAATGCAGGAAGAGTTGAACTAGAAAAGGGCCGTGGCAGAGACAGGAAGGGTTCGTAACACAGAAATAATGATATCGAATCAACAGGAGTTGGTGGCTGGTTGGATGAAGAAGGTAATGCCGAGAGAAGTAAGTAAGTAAGTAAAGTCACTCAGTCGTGTCCGACTCTTTGTGACCCCACGGACTGCAGCCCACCAGGCTCCTCAGTCCATGGGATTCTCCAGGCAAGAATACTGGAGTGGATTGCCATTTCCTTCTCCAGGGGATCTTCCCGACCCAGGGATCGAACCCGGGTCTCCTGCATTGGAGGCAGACGCTTTAACCTCTGAGCCACCAGGGAAGCAGAACAAACATAAAATGGCTTTATTTTGCTGCTGCTGCTAAGTCACTTCCCTCATGTCCGACTCTGTGCGTGAATCTTAAGTTGTAACATTTTAGAATCCCCTTCCCTATTTAATTCTGAGCTAGATGTGGTTCTTGTTTTTTTTTAATTGTTTTATAATATTGTGGTGGGTTTTGCCATACATTCACATGAATCAGCCATGGCTGTATATGTGTTCCCCATCCTGAACCTCCCTCCCACCTCCTGTGCTAGAAACTTGCACAAACTTGCACAAGATTTGGAAAGTGAAAGGGAACTGCAGCCCTTATGCTCTGAAGGCCGTCACAGTTAGAGGTAAGGTCAGGCAGACCCAGAAAGGTGGCAGATGCCAGTCTGCCCTCTTCCTCCTTCCCCACACTACAGCCTTCAGGGCCAGCTGTTCATCCTGCCTGCCTCCTCCACTGACCAAAGGCTGGAATCCACAGAGGCTATATCTAGGACCAGGTCCCAGCCTTGCACAGACTTCTACACTCAGCCCCTTAGCGGTCCCTCACAGCAGATCACCTCAAGCTCTGACTTGACCATGCCACTGCTACAGAAGGATGACTTAGTAACTCCCTGATTCAGCCACTCTCCTTTCTGGACCCCTCCTTCTCCAGTTTCAGTTTCTGGTCCCAGCAGGCTCTGTTGCAGCAATTTGAATAAACTTGAGTCTTGTCTCCTGCTGTCCCTGACAGCACTATGGGGCCTCCATCCACTCATCATGAGAGGAAACGCAGTCCTAATGCAAAGAAACTTGGATCAGAGGAAAAGTATACCAGGGCCATTCCAGTCCTCCAGGAACTGCAGGCCCTGAGGCTGCCTAACCTCCCAAAGTGCCTTTGCAACCAGATGGACAGGAGAAGGACCTTGCCTTCATTCTGGAGATCCATATCTAGAGATTCATACCCAGACAAATGCCATGCCTAAAAGATATGCTGAAAATCCAAACTCCAGAAAAGTATGAAATTTCTCTTGGAATTGGGTCTCTAAATAATTTTCAAGTCAGGCTTTTCTAAGAAAAAGCTGTTTAAAGATCCAGTAAGCTTGGTTACTGGTATTCTTAGCAGGATTTTCCATTCTCTTTCATTCTCAGTCTCTTTATTACAACTTAATCTTTTTAAATCCTATTTTGGATCATTTGAACTTCTCAGAAGTACTTTGGATTATTGGAATTACAGACTTCATTTTGAAATTGCTTTTCATGGCTCAAAAAGTCTTATTATAGTGGTGCCTTCTTTCATCATGTTTTTTAAAGTCAAGGGTTCCTGGGGTATGCTCTTAGAAGAATTAAGTCAATTTTACTGAATTTTATCCCCTATCAGTTTTGGTTTCATTACCTTATTTGCCTCAGGGAGTTTAATAGTATAATTAAATAGGTTCTTTGGATATTACTTGCTTTATTCTACACCTCATTTTAAAGCTTTTGGATTTTTTGAAAATCTAAGAACTTTCAGATAGGTTTGTGAATATTTTTTACACAACCAAGTTACAGAGTGACTTATTCAGACGTGGGTGATATTTGTTCAATATGTGAAGCTGATTTCAGGAAAGTATTCTTCCCTTCTGTCAGCATATATTTTTTGAGGAGTGCATTACCTTATGGTTTTACCAAAAAAAAAAAAAAAAAAATGTCCACTGAGCAAGACTGTGATTTTAGACCATAATCCCAAATGGAAAGATGGGGCTGTCTCATCACATCTTCAAATATAATTAAGTATTATAAACTATTAAAACCACAAAATACTAATTTCATTTGGTTATAGTCACTATTGCTAAAGTCATTAGGATGGATTTCAGTACTAAAAACTAAGAAAAATATTTCCAAACATTTTTAGAACACTATAATAAGATTTAAGCATATTTTAATTTTTTTAATTTAAATTAGTGAAAGAACACTGTTTTTGAAAATATAATAGTCAGCCTAATTTTTATGTCAACAATACTTCTTCAGTCCTAATTACTTGACCTATGATTGCCATGTAAAATTGTAAATATGTTTTCTTGTTAATTTTACCAAAAACAGCAACTGGATAGCTAACTAGAACTAATTGTTTCAGAGGAATTTGGGTTTTCTTTTCTGACACAGTTTCAGAATAATGAATATTTTTCATGATATTTTAAGATAGATTTCTATCCAAAATCTGAAATTTTTTAAAATTTTCATAAGATATATTTTAAATGAAAGTTTCATATGCTATATTTTACCTAAAACTATTAGATTTTCTAAGTGCATATTAATTTACTGAGGATGATATATTTTAATATTGTATTACTCTTTGTTATATGGTTGAAATCAGTAAGAATTAACCATTAAATTATCTCAAAACCTCAGTGTTAGTGCAAAGATTACATTATGGTGTGACTTCCACCCAAACCTATTGTCCTCAAGGTAACCACCATCAAGCTGAAACAGAAGGGCATAGGGGCAAGGAAGCAAATAAATAAACTTGAGAACAACATCTAAGCAAAATTTTGAATATAAATACTGGCATGTGGAACTGACTAAAAACTAACAGATCAAAAACGTTTTAAACTTCTGGGTAAACTGTACTGCCAAATAAGATTATTTTAACCTGAAACAGCTTTTGGCTGTTGCCCCCCAAAATTGAGAACATGAAATGTGATCACTAAGCTGACAACAGCTTTTGCAGTCTGCTAAAGCTACAACTCATACCAAAATGGATCCTGCTGAATTCAATAAGAAAATTAAGAATCAATAACCTTGAGAAGAAAAATTCTTCTTTTTAAAGTTTTTTTTTAAAAGATTTAAAAAAAATTTTTTTTAACCTGCTTCTTTATAAAACTCTGTATATGCACACATATACACACATGTGTGGTGTTTCCAGATAATGAATTATATTCTTGCAACAAAACATAACTTGAGATGGTCTTCATTTAATGCCACATTTTTTAAGCTCCCTGTATGTGGCAAGTATCCTGCAAGGTGTCTGTGATTGGAAGATAAATAAATGATTTACCAGGACTTAGAATCACTCACAGACTAATACAATTGGTAGGCACATAAGACAGCTTAACCAGGATCCATGAGGGCACATGCTATTATAAAAATAGAACCCACCAGAACTACAAAGGTTGGGAAAGAATCAGGAGCAACTGAATTTCCCTAACCCAATAATGAAGATCATTCTTGATCAGACCCAATCTGCCTTTGAAGGCTGAAATCTTACTACTTTTCTTCACACAATTACTTGCTCTCATACCCAAGCTCCACTTTTCCACTTCCATGCCTTGCTCTCTGCCTATGACCTATTGCTGGGCACCATTTAAAGTGCTACTAAAATTTCACCCATGAAATCATCTCTGATGCCAATGGGGTGGACCGTTCCCTCTCTGAGTTCCCATCAGCTCTCACTGCCTCTCAGGAAGTTACCATTCTCTGCCATGTATCATAGCTATTTTCTGACTTGCTGGTCTTTTCTATGGAGACTAAACTGTAAACCCCCTGAGAACCAGGAATGTTTCTAGTCATTTTTTATATTCCCAGTACGAGGTATGGCACTTTGTAGGTACACAGTGGATGTTCAATAAGTATTTTCTGAATTTAGAATTTTAAACCCACAACTACCCCCTGAGGATGCTGACTCAGCACATATCAGTAGTCACTGTATGCTTTGGTCCAGAGCCTAAATGTTGGTTGGTATATCATGTTTTCTCATGGGAAGAGGGCAACTTTGTAAGAGGATTCAGTGATAATGAACAAGAAAGTAAAAATAATGTTTACTTGTTTCACAAAAATTAAGAAAGTTCAATAGACAGTAGTTTACTAGTTAGAAAAGATTGAAATCTCCAAGTTTTCTGTACTGTAAAGGCATCTTTTCTGGAAGAATTTCTATTAACTTTCAAAATATCATGTTCAGCATTTGCCCTTGAGCAATCAGAAAGAAGAAAATGGGCGACTGCCTCCCTTTTGAATATCAATACCATTAGCAAATGGAGTGAGGATAAGTAGGTGAGGAGAAAGTATTGACTATAAGGTTCCCACAATGACATCATAAGAGAGCGAGAAGCTAAAGGTTTTAGTATGCACAAGTTTTTTTAACTGAGGTGAACTTTAAGATTTTGTTAACAAGAGCAGACAAGAAAAAATATAAATAAATCAATCCATGGATAACATCTCCATAAAATATATGGATAGTAGAGAGATTTTTGTGGAAGTAATCCCAATCTGTTGGGTTCTGGAGCCTGTTGACCACTGTAATTATTATAAGGAGACATTAAACAGGCACAGCAAATCTTGCCTGTGGATATACATACCCATACGTGCTACCATTTGACACAAACATGTAGATACTTCACTGATGAGTAACAGAATGTAAGACAGGTTGGAGGAGGCAGGTAGGCTGATCTACCTTCTCACACGGGAAGAGCTGTCAGAGGCAGAGATGGGACTCTACTCATCACCATCATGGGTGCACATGATCAATGCGAGTGCTCAGGGCAGGAGCATGGGCTTTGAAAGCCTTGAGCAGAAAAGAGAGGTGGTAGAGTCAGCACAATGGCATAGGCTTCATAGTGAACAATAGGATTGCTCAGATCTTTGGAAAGCTACCACATTCGTAAAATTCTGTGTATGGTTACTTTTTTGGGGAAATGGTTAAGGGGCTGAGCTTCTGGATTTGGCCCTGGGCTCATTTGAAATAGCAAAAAATATATATATATAGTGGGAGTAAAAGGAAGCATGAGGCATTAAAGAGGGGAAACTCAAGGAATCATGAGTAGCACTTTGCCTGTTACAAATCCTGGAAATAGAGCTCAAGCCTAATTTAATCTGATCTTCAGGGGACCTTAAGCAGTATCTGAGTTTCTTATATAAATTCACGTAAAAGTGTTCTTGAATTCTTAGAAGCATTTTGTCATTGTGTGTTTCCTCAATTCCAATTGATGGAATAATGCAGAAAAAAGTTTTATATTAAAAGAAAATCAATTTTCATACTACATGAGTTCAGAATTAGTACTTTCAGAGCATTGGCCAGTTATGACTGGTATCAAGACAAACATAAATTTGTTAGCTTCATCAGAGAGGGAAGGCTGAACTGGATCCACTGCAGACTATGAAATGCCATGGAGGTCACAGTCTTTTCTACAAAACTAGAAAAGAAACTAGAAAACTACAAAACATCTACAAAACTAAACACACTCTGCTCCATGTTCTATGAACAAATAGGACTGTTGGTCACAAGGAAGGCCCAGAATGGATGTAAATGGTCCAGTTCAGTTCAGTTCATTTGCTCAGTCATGTCCAACTCTTTGGGACCCCATGGACTGCAGCATGCCAGGCTTCCCTGTCCATCACCAACTCCCGGAGCTTATTCAAACTCATGTCCTTTGAGTCAGTGATGCCATCCAGCTATCTCATCCTCTGTCGTCCCCTTTTCCTCCCACCTTCAGCCTTTCCCAGCATCAGGGTCTTTTTCAATGAGTCAGTTCTTCGCATCAGGTGGCCAAAGTATTGGAGTTTCAACTTTAGCATCAGTCCTTCCAATGAATATTCAGGACTGATTTCCTTTAAGACTGACTGGTTTGATCTCCTTGCAGTCCAAGGGACTCTCAAGAGTTTTCTCCAAAACACAGTTCAAAAGCATCAGTTCTTCAGTGCTCAGCTTTCTTATAGTCTAACTCTCACATCCATACATGACTACTGGAAAAACCATAGCTTTGACTAGACAGACCTTTGTTAGCAAAGTAAATGGTCCAAGCTTTCATCAAAGCTTCTGCTTTCCGTTTCTGTCACTATTTCGCTTAATCCTCACAACAGCTTTACATGGAAGTTAATATTATCTTGATACTAAATATGGAGAAACTGAGGAACAGAACTGACCAAGTTCAAACAGTTAGTAAATGGCAGGACCAGAGTCCAAAACTATTTATATGACTGTGAAGCCTATGAGCATAATGATTAGTAAGTCAATTAATCAACTACTTTTTGAGCATCTACACTGTATAAAGTACTAAAATAAGCATACTGTTAGCAAATGCTACATACATTATTGTATTACTCAGCATTCTCCAAAGAAACAGAACCAATAGGATATATGTATGTGCATGTGTGTATATATTTATTATGGAAGTTGGCTCACATGAAAACAGAAGCTGGTAAGTCCAAGTCTGCAGTGTGGACTGGCAGGCTTGAGACCCAGGAGAAATGACAATACATCTCTAGTCCCAAGGCCAGCAGGCACAGGCCCAGGAAAGCTGATGGTAGCTATGAAGTCCAAAGACAGTCTGCTAATGACTTTCGCTTACTTGGGTGAGGGTTGGCCTTTTTGTTCTGTTTAGGCCTTTAACTGATTGGATGATGCCCACTCACATTATAGAGGTCAATCTGCTTCACTCCACCCATTAAAATGTTAATCTCATCCGAAAACACCCTCACAGAAATGCCCAAAATATGTTTGACCAAATATTTGCACACCCTATGGCCCAGTCTCCCAATACAGGAGACCTGGGTTCGATCCCTGGGTCAAGAAGATCCCCTGGAGAAGGAAATGGCAACCCACTCCAGGATTCTTGCTTGGAAAATGCTATGGACAGAGAAGCCTGGTGGGCTACAGTCCACGGGGTCACAAAGAGTCGGACACGACTGAGTGACTTCACTTACTTACTTATGGCCCAGTCAAGTTGACACATAAATTAATCATCACAATTATATTTAAAATGAGCCTTCCTCTCAAACCTTTTTTATAGTAACTTTATAATTTATATACTTTGCTAGTCTGGGATTTAATGAAAGTATTTTTTAGTCTCAAACACTTAAGAACCCACAATTCTCTTTATAGAAACTAGGGATATCATTTACATTTGTACCTTTTATTTTTAAACTTTAAATTAGATTTTAAATGAAGATTATTCAATTACTGTGTCCTGAGGATACTTGTAAATATACTAAGACATACGTCTGAAATTAATACTGTCAGGATTAAGCTCCTATCTAATAAAAACATTACTTAAATAAGTATTTTTTTTCCACATTAACCATATAGATAAAGATAAGAAAAAAAGTCAGGGAAATGAGTACTGAGGAGGCACAATGTGAAAGTGAAAGTGAAGTCACTCAGTCGTGTCTGACTCTTTGCGACCCCATGGACTGTAGCCTACCAAGCTCCTCTGTCCATGGAATTTTCCAAGCAAGAGTACTGGAGTGGGTTGTCATTTCCTTCTCCAAGAGATCTTCCCAACTCAGAGATCAAACCCCAGTCTCCCGCTTTGCAGGCAGACCCTTTACCTTCTGAGCCACCAGGGAGGAGGCAGAAAATAAAACTTAAATCAGGTGGCAAGAAGAAATATTACTAATAACAGAATTAAAAACAGCAGTTAATAGAACATCTAGTGAAAAAGAAAGCAAACTTTAGAACTATGAGAACAAAATCTAGAACAATGAGTCCCTACTCTCCTGCTCAGAGCAAAGGATTAGTGCAAGAGTTAGGACTAGGTCTCTATTTTTAAGCTCCCTGAGGGCAGGAAGCACATCTTTGTGTACCCTATGTGCGGTAAAATACAGGCCTTACAATAACAATTCAATAATTGTTCAATAATTTTTTAAGTTAATAAATGGATATTTGAAGAAAAATAAACTAGCAGAGGGAACAGAAAAAATAAGAAAGGCACGTAGGGACTTCCCTGGCAGTCCAGTGGTTAAGACTCCACACTCCCATGCAGGTGGCACAGGTTTGATCCCTAGGCAGGGAACTAATATCCTCTATGCCATGTGGGCAAAAATAAATAAATAAAAGGGATACGATGTGGTTTGGTTACAGCCCCACTAAGTACACAGGCTGAGACTCCAAGACCTCTTTGGATCATCAGAATTGTAGGATTTACATGAGAGCAAGTTCCCAAGGCCCGCTGTGCTTGCTCAATTCAAGAAAACACTTTCTTCCCTGGAGCAATGAGTGCGTGCTCAGTTGTTTCAGTTGTGTCCGACTGTGACCCTACGGACCGTAGCCCGCCATGCTCCTCAGGCCACTGGATTCTGCAGGCAACAGTACTGGAGCAATTGGACATGTCAAAAATGAGCTATGTAAGAACTTTACTGCTTCCTTTCATTCATCCACCCACCTGGTTTTTTCTTTTTTTCTAAAAAGCTAGTTATTTTTCTAGGTTAATTAAGAAGAGTGTTCATTTGCAATTCTTTTCTAATATTTCTTTCTACACAATATTTGCACTTTGCTTTTCATCTTGAAAAATCCTTTTTGAAGCACTCACATCTAATCCCTGTGCCCTGTTAGGAATGCAAGGTCAGTTTCACTTTATGTATAGCATTTTAGAAATTCTGCTGCGATCACAAGTTGGACACTCTTTCAAACCCCAAGAATTCTCCTGCAGATATATAGATATAAAGAGAGGTGCAGGCTTGATCCTTGGGTCAGGAAGATGCCCTGGAGAAGGAAATAACAATCCACTCCAATATTCTTACCTGGGACATCCCATGGACAGAGAATTCTGGTCGGCTACAGTCCACGGGGCTGCAAAAAGTTGGACATGACTGGACAACTGAGATTTATTCATAGCATATATACAAATACATATACAGCAAACCAAAAAGCTTTTCACTTCATAGAGTACATTTTTGGGGGAAGAACCCCAAATTTTTATCATCAATATATGTAAAGCACCAATTAAATAAAGCTATCATTTCACAGCTTTCAGAGCAAGAGCAGAATTCCTGGTCTAGGGCCAGACTATTACATCTGAGAAAACTGCCTTAAGATTCTTCAAACTCCAACATCTCATCTACAAAAGTTTGTTGTTGTTGTTCAGTCACTTGGTTGTGTCCCACTCTTTGTGATCCCATGGACTGCAGCTCTCCAGGCTTCCCTGTCATTCACCAACTCCCGGAGCGTACTCAAACCCATGTCCATTGAGTTGATGATGCCACCCAGCCATCTCATCCCCTGTTATCCCCTTCTCCTCCTGCCTTCAATCTTTCCCAGCATCAGGGTCTTTTCCAATGAGTCAGCTGTTCCCATCAGGTGGCCAAAGTATTTGAGCTTCAAGCTCAGCATCAAATCTTCCAATGAATATTCAGGATTGATTACCTTTAGGATTGACTTTTTGGATCTCTTTACAGTTCAAAGGACTCTCAAGAGTCTTCTCCAACACCACAGTTCAAAAGCATCAACTCTTTGGTGCTCAGACTCCCTTATGGTCCAACTCTCACATCCACACATGACTACTGGAAAAACAATAGCTTTCACTAGATGGACCTTTGTTGGAAAAGTAATGTCTCTGCTTTTGAATATGCTGTCTAGGTTGGTCATAACTTTTCTTCCAAGGAGCAAGGGTTTTTTTTTTTAATTTCAAGGCTGCAGTCACCATCTGCAGTGACTTTGGAGCCCAAGAAAAAGTCTGTCACTATGGATATTACTTCCCTGTCAAATGTGAACATCATGTCACAACACGTGTCCCTGGTGATTGTGGTGCTCACAATGGGGTCTCTGTCCCACTGACATTGGGCTACTGTGTGATCCTTCAAGCTCAACTAAGGCCAACAGAGGCAGGTGTTTTATTATAACATTTCTCTATTTCTTTGTTTCAGCTTCATTTCAAAAGATGATTTCCTTTTACCCTGGAGTCCAAAACTTTGTTTAAATAAGGAGGTCATAGATTATTCATGCTTTACTACTTCCCAATACTTATTTCCACTAGTCAGTTACTTGATTATATCTAAGCCCTTTCTTTTAACACTAGACAGAAATCCCTTGATGAGATTTTCTGGAGAGTAATGTGCTCTTTGCCCAGGAATGCTGGCTATTAAAAGTTATATCCTCCTTTAGCTTGGAAATTTTACCACTTATGTCTATGAGATAAAGCAAAGCATGAAACAAAATACAAATGCCACCCTGGTAACCTTGATTTTCTGGGACAGTTCAAATTTCATGCATTAAAATATAGTATTAATGTCAACTAATAGAGGTTTGGTTAAATAAATTGGAATATATTAAACAATGGGCAACTGTACAGTCATTTAAAAGATGGGTAGAAGAATATGAAATGGAAAATATAGTACATGTTTAGGTTAGGAGCCAGATTATAAAATACTATTAGTGAATAATTTAATTTTGTAGAGAAAGGACTGAAAAATGTGTATCAACATAATAATTTTAATTATGTATTTGTGGTAAAATTATGCGTGATTTTTATTTTTTCCTTGAACTTTTCCATATTCCTAACTTTTCTTTGGTGCTTAAATAGATTTAAAGTATTTAAATACAGTATTTAAATCCATTCAGCAAAAGTTACCTAAAAAGCAAAAGTTGCTGTTTCCTATTAAATCAAGTACAAGCCTCTTTTCTATGACCTTTGAACATATTCTTGCCCCTTCTTTCTAGTCAAATGTAAGACAGTTTACTCCAAAACTTAGCAGGTGGAAAGAGTGCACATTTTCAGCTCACAGTCTCCATAGGTCATGAATCTGGGCACAGCTTATCTGGACTCTCTGCTTCACGGTCTCTCAGTCAAGCAGTTGGCCCAAGACCTACAGGTTCAAATCAGGAAGGACTGACTTCCCGAGCTCACCCCATGGTTGCTGGAGCATTCAGTTTCTCACATGCTGTTGGACTAAAGACCTCAATTCCTTGCTGCCTGTGAGCCAGAAGTTTCTCTCATCTCCTGGCCACATGTGCCTCTCCCACTCAGCAGCTGTTCACCAGAGCATAAGAGAAGACCACAGAGAGGATCTGTTAGCAACAGGGAAGTCACAGTATTTTTTAACTCAATCCAGAAGTCCCATCTAGAACTAGACTAACCCATGAAGCCCAGCCAACCCTCAAGGAGAAAATTGCACCAGGACATGAGT
The DNA here is from genome assembly GCA_006408695.1 of Aepyceros melampus. Classification (NCBI taxonomy): domain Eukaryota; kingdom Metazoa; phylum Chordata; class Mammalia; order Artiodactyla; family Bovidae; genus Aepyceros; species Aepyceros melampus. Next base: position 331,709 of record SJXQ01009711.1, on the reverse strand, counting down.
ACCAATAGGTGGGATCCCTGGGAGCCATCTTAGGAATGTGCCTACCACATCATCCTATCCAATTGGTCTTTTTGCAATTTCTCTGCTTTACCTTAGAAGTCTCTTTTATTTCCCTCAACTCCCTTCCTTCACAGTCAGTAAGTATATAAAAATAAATAGCAAAAGTCAAGTTTTTTTATTTTACACTTAAGGTTTTAGATAAAATAAAATCATATTTTTCTGATGATAAATTGATAGATTGTTTTGGAATGTGTATGTCTTTAGGGGATTTTGTGTTCCCCTAATGTGAAATAGAAAAACTCTATCACCACATTATTTATAATACCTGCAAGTTATTTTTAAAATCTAAATTTTCACTGTATATAAATTATGATGTGAAGAGTGAAAATGTTAGTCACTCAGTTATGTCCAACTCTTTGTAACCCCATAAACTGTAGCCCACCAGGCTCCTCTGTCCATGGAATTCTCCAGGCAAGAATACTGGAGTGGGTAGCCATTCCCTGCTCCAGGGGATTTTCCAGATTCGGGGATTAAACCAGAGAATCCTGCATTGCAGGCAGATTCTTTATTGTTTGGGAAGCCCATGTAAATTATGATATAGTCATCATTAATTAATAATAATATTAAAGTATTAAAATCATCTAGTAGAAGAACATTTAGAACATTGGAAATACTTGTATTATTAATTTTTTTAAATCAAGATCTAAAGCAATATAGAAAGTGCTATACAAATAATATAATCACTATTTGTTAAAATATATAAGTAACACACAGGAATAATACTGGATCAAAATATTAAGAATTTATCTTTGGGTATTAAAATCTCAAGTGTTTTTTCCCTTCACAACTGTCAGAACTGAATATTAATACATTATTATTATATTTATTAAATGTTTGTTATTATTTATAAATAATGTTTTCTTTCCTCTCAGCAATGGAATATCAAGATTAATGTCTATTACTTATATTTAATGTATACATGTGATCAATGTTATCCCAAAATTCCTAATGGAAGCTTTAAATAATCTTTATAATACTAAATGACTTTGAAATTCAAGTAATATAAATGGATTTTAAAAGGTTTTAAAAATTCATAAAGTTACAGCGATCTTACTTAGTAAACATAATATTGTGTTAAGACAAAGAACAAGAGGGAAAATCAATACTCTAGGATTCTTCCAGATAAAATCTCTTTGGAGAAGAACATGGAGTATAACAGTTTTTGAAGAAATTAATTTTTTTATGTACTTTTTGAGCAGGTATTATTATGCAGGGAGATACTTCTATGGCTTTTAATTCAATTTGTTAGTTTGTAAATATAAGATCCAAGTTAGTATATAAAATTTTTGTTCACTATATTAAATTATTTTAATGCATCTAACAATATTTTCTAATTAGTTCACTGAATTTATGTGTAAACAAATTTTTAATAAATTTATTTATACTTAATTTATATTTAATTGCTTTATCATATTGTGCTAAATTTTTGATCAAAGTTATTTGTTTTTGTGTTTTGGGTAAACCAGCCTTCTCCTATTTTTGTTACACTATGGGAAGCAGGAAAAAAATTAAAAGAGAAATCCCCTCAACCATTAAACATCCCCTAGAGAACACTGCTATATTCCAAATTAGCATCATCCACAGCTTCTGGCAGATAAAATTCATCTGACTAAAAAAATTTTTTTTAATTTTTAAAGGATAAAATAGAGAATGAAGAAACATTAAAAGAGAAACCTGGGTTTAATTTTTCTTCATTTTCTATTTTGTCCTTTAAAAATTAAAAAAAATTTTTTTAGTCAGATGAATTTTATCTACCAAAAACTGTGGATGATCCAATTGATAAAAAGCCTCTTGATGAAAGTGAAAGAGAAGAGTGAAAATGCTGGCTTTAAACTCAACATTCAGAAAACTAACATCATGGCATCCAATCCCATTACTTCATGGCAAATAGATGGGGAAACAATGGAACAGTGTCAGACTTTATTTTCTTGGGCTCCAAAATTACTGTGGATGGTGACTGCAGTCATGAAATTAAAAGACATGTGTTCCTTTGAAGAAAAGCTATGACCAACCTAGACAGCATATTAAAAGCAGAGTCATTACTTTGCCAAAAAAGTTCTGTATAGTCAAAGCTATGGTTTTTCTGGTAGTCATGAGAGTTGGACTATAAAGAAATCTGAGCACTGAAGAATTGATGCTTTTGAACTGTGGTGGTGGAGAAGACTCTGGAGAGTCCCTTGGACTGCAAGGAGCTCAAACCAGTCCATCCTAAAGGAAATCACTCCTGAATATTCATTGAAAGGACTGATGCTAAAGCTGAAACTCCAATACTTTGGCCACCTGATGTGAAGATCTGACTCACTGGAAAAGACCCTGATGCTGGGAAGGATTGAAGGCAGGAGGAGAAGTGGATGACAGAGGATGAGATGGTTGGATGGCATCACCAACTCGATGGACATGAGTTTGAGTAAGCTCTGGGAGTTGGTGATGGACAGGGAAGTCTGGCATGTTGCAACCCATGGGGTCGCAAAGAGTCAGACGTGACTGAGCAACTGAACTAAACTGATATATAGCGGTAATCAACACAATATTGCAAAGCAATTATCCTCCAATTTAAAAATAAATTAATTTAAATAAAAATTTAAAAATAGAAACCTCCCAAGCTTTCCAAAGCCAAATTTAGTCATGTGAAAATGTCTAACAAATCTTCTTTCATAAATATACAAGCAACTCCTACAGCTCAATTCCAGAAAAAAGAAACGACCCAATCAAAAAATGGGCCAAAGAACTAAACAGACATTTCTCCAAAGACGACATACAGATGGCTAACAAACACATGAAAAGATGCTCAACATCACTCATTATCAGAGAAATGCAAATCAAAACCACAATGAGGTACCATTTCACACCAGTCAGAATGGCTGTGATCCAAAAGTCTACAAGCAATAAATGCTGGAGAGGGTGTGGAGAAAAGGGAAACCTCTTACATGTTGGTGGGAATGCAAACTAGTACAGCCACTATGGAGAACAGTGTGGAGATTCCTTAAAAAACTAGAAATAGAACTGCCTTATGACCCAGCAATCCCACTGCTGGGCATACACATTGAGGAAACCAGAATTGAAAGAGACACGTGTACCCCAATGTTCATCGTGGCACTGTTTATAATAGCCAGGACATGGAAGCAACCTAGATGTCCATCAGCAGATGAATGGATAAGAAAGCTGTGGTACATATACACAATGGAGTATTACTCAGCCATTAAAAAGAATACATTTGAATCAGTTCTAATAAGGTGGATGAAACTGGAGCTGATTATACAGAGTGAAGTAAGCCAGAAAGAAAAATACCAATACAGTATACTAACACATTTATATGGAAATTTAGAAACATGGTAATGATAATCCTGTATGTGAGACAGCAAATGATACACAAATGTAAAGAACAGACTTTTGGACTCTGGGAGAGGGAGAAGTTGGGATGATTTGGGGGAATAGCATTGAAACATGTATATTATCATGTAAGAATGAAAAGCTAGACTAGGCTCGATACAGGATACAGGATGCTTGGGGCTGGTGCATTGGTATGACCCAGAGAGATGAATGGGGAGGTTGGTTGGAGGGGGGCTCAGGGTTGGGAATTCATGTACACCTGTGGCAGATTCATGTCAATGTAGGGCAAAACCAATACAGTATTGTAAAGTACAAAAATGAAATAAAAACTAAAAAAAAGAAAGAAAGAAAGAAATACCTTATGACCCAGCAATCCCACTGCTGGGCATACACACTGAGGAAACTGAGGAATTGAAAGAGACACATATACCCTAATGTTCATTGCAGCACTGTTTATAATAGCCAGGACATGGAAGCAACCTAGATGTCCATCAGCAGATGAATGGATAAGAAAGCTGTGGTACATATACACAATGGAGTATTACTCAGCCATTAAAAAGAATACATTTGAATCAGTTCTAATGAGGTGGATGAAACTGGAGCTGATTATACAGAGTGAAGTAAGCCAGAAAGAAAAAAGAAGCAACCTAGATGTCCATCAGCAGATGAATGGATAAGAAAGCTGTGGTACATATACACAATGGAGTATTACTCAACCATTAAAAAGAATACATTTGAATCAGTTCCAATGAAGCAGATGAAACTGGAGCAGATTATACAGAGTGAAGTAAGCCAGAAAGAAAAACACCAATACAGTATACTAATGCATATATATGGAATTTAGAAACATGGTAACGATAACCCTGTATGTGAGACAGCAAAAGAGACACAGATGTATAGAACAGTCTTTTGGACTCTGTGGGAGAGGGAGAGGGTGGGATGATTTGGGAGAATGGCATTGAAACAGGTATAATATCATATATGAAATGAATCGCCAGTTCAGGTTCGGTGCATGATACTGGATGCTTGAGGCTAGTGCATTAGGATGACACAGAGGGATGGTACAGGGAGGGAGGAGGGAGAGGGGTTCAGGATGGGAAACACGTGTATACCTGTGGTGGGATTCATGTTGATGTACGGCAAAACCAATACAATATTGTAAAGTAATTAACCTCCAATTAAAATAAATAAATTTATATTTTAAAAAATATATTATCAATTTTATTATATCCTTCATGAATATATTTTGATTAGTCAGTCTTCTTTTACAGTAATGTTCCTTTTCCAAGTACAGAAATAGTATATAATTCTCTCATTATAGAGAATTTGGAAAACAGACAAAAGCACAAGGGAGAAAACAAAAGTCATCCACAATTGTAATACCCAGATATTACTACTGTTAATATATATATTAATTACTTTCCTTTTATATACTTTGCTAACAAAATGGATCCTAAATGTAATATGTCTTTTAATTTCACTTAACATTATACATTTTCTCATGATAGTAAATGTTTTTAAATAAAGCATTTCAATGACATTCCATCATGATGAACATCTTTGTATCCAAAACTCTGTTCAAGCATTCAAAAATTTTATCAAGTTTTATTTCAGTATTATGCTATTTTAAATTAATTGATAAAATTTTAGCATTATGTTTTTATGCTCTGCAACAGGTTCTATAAAATGGGATTTATCTTTTTCCAAAACTTGAAACAACTCACTTTTTCTAACTATCTGCATTAAGAGTCATTTGGGAGGTGATGAACTATTTAGATTTTCTACTTACATTAAATCAATTTAGGTAATTTCTTCCAGAAAAGTACATATTTTATTGATGGTGGAAAGTCCTTCTCAACCGGGGAAGATTGTTGCTGAATATTATAGTTTTCCATATTCTTCAAGATTATTTAAATGGGAAGATATGAGAAGACAAATCAGGTACTTATAGCGCACTGCAATCATATACAAAAACCTCTCCACCAGCTTATAAAACTCAATGTCTAAAATACCATATGATACCATTTACACGTGGAATCTAAAATAGGACAAAAATGAACTTTTATGTGAAACAGATGCAGACTCATAGACATAGAATAGACTTTACCAAGGAGGAGGGGGCAAAAGGGGAGGGATAGGTTAGGAGTTTCTCATTACTAGAAGCTTCCTATATATAAACTATCCATTAATGTATAGAATGAATAAACAGCAAGGTCCTGTTTTATAGCACAGAGAACTATATTCAGTATCCTGTAATAAATCATAATGGAGAAAAGATGAAAATATAAATGCCTTTGTTCAGTTGCTAAGTCATATTCAACTCTTTGCAACCCTATGGACTGCAGCACACCAATGCTGTCCTTCACCATCTCCTGTTCTGGAGTTTGCTCAGACTCATAGCCATTGAGTCAGTGATGCCATCCAGCCATGTCATCCTGTCATATACGTACAACTGAATCACTCTGCTGACTAACAAATCAATACAACATTGTAAATCAACTATACTTCTGCCTGAAAGTGTATCAACAACAATAACACATTTGTTAAATATTTACTCTGCTCCAGATAAAATGCTAAGTGCTTTAGGTATATACTCTAATCTAATCCTTAGTACAACCCCACAGCAAGTAGGTATTATTATTCCCATTTAAGAGATGAGGAAATGGAATGTTGGAGCAGTAATTTATCCAATCTTTAGGTTGTGGCCTTGGTCTAGCACTCAAGTCTGAATGACTCCAAGTAATTTCCTTAACCATTTTGGAATACATCTCCCATTATGAGCCACTTTTCCCTACTGTTCCTTTTGATATGTTTACATATATTAATTATTTCTCTCACTTATTACAGATGAAAGAATCTAACTGAAAAAGAAGGAAAAAGAATTTGACACTATTATATGTAAAAGGCTTTACCACCATGTAAGAGGGATAGGCATAGAAAATTCCAGACTTTCCCCAAAATTGAAAATGTTATACATTTCTACAGCATTGTCTTGCCACAATGGAATTCTAAGTGCAAAGCTTGTTTTATGATATTTTAAATGACATAGCAATGATATTATCACTCAACTTGATATCTTAGAGCCAAGAGATTTGCAGAATCATGAATTTCTCAGTGTGTGGGTCATTTAAAACATTAATTATCTACAATTTTTAAAGCAAAAGTCAAAATACCTATTATGAGAATGGCCAAACTAGCATACAACAATCAAACAGTCAGGGGTGGAATTATAGTAGCCAAAAGTCAATGACTAAAATAATTAGAAAATAAGCATTCAGTTAGATCAATTCTTAGCCAAATAAAGGAAAGTATCACTACCATTTAGCATCATTTGCATTAACAAAATCCAATTTGGAAAGTAAAAATGTAATTCATTGAGAAGATGCTTTGGCATGAACAACAGGGAGGCAAGAAAGCCATTTGCTAATTTAGATCAATTAGGAGCATACTAGTTCCCTAATATGATTTGTCGGTGCCCTTGACGGGGGAGACTGGTGGGCTGCCATCCATTAGGTCGCACAGAGTTGGACATGATTGAAGTGACTTAGCAGCAGCATTGCAATGAAGTAAGCCTAATAAAAGTCCACTTTTGTGTAGGAACAAAGGATCTTTTTAAGGAAAAGTAAGAAAATTGAAACATTTGAATCACCCAACAAGAATTAAAATACAGATGAAACAAAAACGCAGTGGATGTTTGCCCACTCCTTGAGTCCCAGACTCAAAACAGCCCTGATGTCGCATATCACCAATGAGAAATACAGAAAACAGAGTATACCAACAAGTTGCCTCCCAACACAGTTCAACAATTAATCTATGAAGCTCACTTTTGCTTCATATCTTCAAAAAGAAAATCCTATAGACAATGTTTTCTTAAGACAACAGGGTCTGCTTGGATTGGTACTATTTTATTCCATGTCCAATATTTCACCAACTTTCACATAAATATCTGCAAAAGTTGCTCAGTTCAGTTCAGTTCAGTCGCTCAGTCGTGTCTGACTCTTTGCGACCCCATGAATCGCAGCAAGCCAGGACTCCCTGTCCATCATCAACTCCCAGAGTTCACTCAGACTCACGTCCATCGAGTCAGTGATGCTATCCAGCCATCTCATGCTCTGTCATCCCCTTCTCCTCCTGCACCCAATCCCTCCCAGCATCAGAGTCTTTTCCAATGAGTCAGCTCTTCGCATGAGGTGGCCAAAGGACTGGAGTTTCAGCTTCAGCATCATTCCTTCCAAAGAAATCCCAGGGCTGATCTCCTTCAGAATGGACTGGTTGGATCTCCTTAACAGTCCAGGGGACTCTCAAGAGTCTTCTCCACACCGCAGTTCAAAAGCATCAATTCTTTGGAGTTCAGCCTTCTTCACAGTCCAACTCTCACATCCATACATGACCACTGGAAAAACCATAGCCTTGACTAGATGGACCTTTGTTGGCAAAGTAGTGTCTCTGCTTTTCAATATGCTATCTAGGTTGGTCATAACTTTTCTTCCAAGAAGTGTCTTTTCATTTCATTGCTGCAATCTAGAGATTATGAAATCCTTATTATCAAAACAACATGAAGAATTTGGATATTCAAAATAAGATCAATGCTTACAGCAGGGCTTTTCAGTAGGTGTAGTGAAGGAAAATTTTCTAGAAGCCATTGATTCCTGCCAACTTCCATTTGCTTTAATATCTCCAATATTCTCTGTGAGCCTCTGTTGTACCATGACCAGTCATAAAACCCAGAGAAAACATTTTGAATTGATGGTGGTAATTTGTGATTCAACTGCCTCTTTTATGGGCAACTCTACCTCATACAGCAGCAGGAAATCATTCATACATACCCTGGACCTGTATGATCTGTAAGAAAGACATTCTACATTATTATAATGAAAGGAAATTATTATAATTCCAACTCTAAACACTCTTGTTTCTAACAAATGCTCTTTAATGACAGATGTTCAAGCTAGTTTTAGAAAAGGCAGAGGAACCAGAGATCAAATTGCCAACATCCGCTGAATCATCAAAAAAGCAAGAGAGTTCCAGAAAAACATCTATTTCTGCTTTCTTGACTATGCCAAAGCCTTTGACTGTGTGGATCACAATAAACTGTGGAAAATTCTGAAAGAGATGGGAATACCAGACCACCTGACCTGCCTCTTGAGAAACCTATGTGCAGGTCAGGAAGCACCAGTTAGAACTGGACATGGAACAACACACTGGTTCCAAATAGGAAAAGGAGTACGTCAAGGCTGTATATTGTCACCCTGTTTATTTAACTTATATGCAGAGTACATCATGAGAAACGCTGGGCTGGAAGAAGCATAAACGAATCAAGATTGCCAGGAGAAATATCATAACCTCAGATATGCAGATGACACCACCGTTATGGCAGAAAGTGAAGAGGAACTGAAAAGCCTCTTAATGAAAGTGAAAGAGGAGAGTGAAAAAGTTGGCTTAAAGCTCAACATTCAGAAAACAAAGATCATGGCATCTGGTCCCATCACTTCATGGGAAATAGATGGGGAAACAGTGGAAACAGTGTCAGACTTTATTTTGGGGGCTCCAAAATCACTGCAGATGGTGACTGCAGCCATGAAATTAAAAGATGCTTACTCCTTGGAAGAAAAGTTATGACTAACCTAGATAGCATATTGAAAAGCATAGACATTATTTTGCTGACTAAGGTCCGTCTAGTCAAGGCTATGGTTTTTCCAGTAATCATGTATGGATGTGAGAGTTGGACTCTGAAGAAAGATGAGCATTGAAGAATTGATGCATTTGAACTGTGGTGTTGGAGAAGACTCTTGAGAGTCCCTTGGACTGCAAGGAGATCCAACCAGTCCATTCTGAGGGAGATCAGCCCTGGGATTTCTTTGGAAGGAATGATGCTAAAGCTGAAACTCTAGTCCTTTGGCCACCTCATGTGAAGAGTTGATCATTGGAAAAGACTCTGATGCTTGGAGGGATTGGGGGCAGGAGGAGAAGGGGACGACAGAGGATGAGATGGCTGGATGGCATCACCGACTCATTGGACATGAGTTTGAGTGAATTCCAGGGTTGATGATGGACAGGGAGGCCTGGCATGCTGCGATTATGGGGTTGCAAAGAGTTGGACATGACTGAGCCACTCAACTGAACTGAACTGAACTGATGAGTCTCTCAAGTAACATCAGGTGTTAGTAGAGCTAATATCAATAAGAAGGAAATATCCTATGATAAGCATAAAAGTCCTTGATGTACCTCAAATTTGTTGATAAATTATTCAAATGAGCAAAATATCAGGGAGAAGAAAAGATAGTTCAAGTAATAACTATTGAAAGAGTAACATGAATCAATGTCTGGCCAGAATTCTATCTCAATGGAAACAAGCTTTTTATGATGTGAATCATCCCCGTGATATTCAGTATGAAGTCCAAAGAAGCTCAATTTGTTTTATTTATTCAGCCAAAGAACAAATAAATTCACAATTAACTGTTTGCTTGAATCTTATTTAAAAGTTTTGAAGTCATGGATGAGGTTTTAAAATTTTAAATGTTCCTATTTAATTTTATGCTTGGTATGAAACCGGCTGTAATTTTCACTGGATATTAACCATAATTACTTCTGCAGCATATCAGCACTCAGTCATTTCTCTGCCTCTTGGGTCTAGAGGAATCTTGGTTGGTTCTGTAGAATTAGTCATCCCTCTGAATACTATGTGAAACTGCGTGATCTAATCCCCAAGAGTCAGAGGAGAAGCTATCTGGGTATCAAAGGTACTTTAGTTGTCAAGGGGCTATGCTTAGTGGGAACTCTGATGAGCTCAAAATCTGTAGACAAGTCAGAATGGATACAACGAAAGTATAACAAATACCTAATCTGCTATTCAGGTTCACATAGGGGAAGAGACTCGAGGGAGAAGTCAAGGCAGATAATGCCACATACTGGACAGCCAAGGTAATTGTATTAAATTGCCTAGTGAATTCTGCCATATTGGATAAGGAGGTGGTGGAGAGTTTCTAGTTAATGAAATAAGCATTAGATCACCTGGAGGAATCTTTCTGGAAGCTAATTAATTTATTTTTAAAGATTAAGCCAAGGTTATTAACAACGTTTATCAAGAAAATCAAAAAGAAGAGCCACAGACATACTCCTTGGACTTTTAGAATGATCACTCTTGAAAGGTAAGGTTAAGGTTAAGTCGCTCAGTCGTGTCCGACTCTTTGCGACCCCATGGACTGAAGCCCACCAGGCTCCTCAGTCCATGGAATTTTCCAGGCAAGAGTACTGGAGTGGGTTGCCATTTCCTTCTCCATAACTCTTGAAAATGCCACCTCTATTTCAGTCAGTGTAACTTCCCACTCAGAATTTCTTTGCACCTCATTTCAATAGGAATTCAATAAACATGTCCAAATTACAATGAATATGTAACCCCTGGGAAGGAACATGATTGATTTAATTTTTAAATCACCACAGGTACAAATAGTCTTACTTTCAGTTTAATATTGAGGGAAGCCTCACAAATATTGCCTACTCATCAACTCAAAAGTTAATATGTTAAAACTGACTACTCATGTATACAAAAGAACTGAGTAGGAAATATGTTCAGGGAATTTATAATCATCTCTATAAACTCACCCCTTTGGCATATAAATTAAGAATATGAGTCCACAAACAAGACTTCTGAAGCAATATAACTACCAATTCATTTCTCAGAACTCAAGCATCTTAGTCTTAAAATGGTTAATGATAAAATTCCATGCTCCAGGAAACTTCAATTGCTAATGACATTTTCAAACAGTAAATGACATGCAGTGTATCTGATAACAAGCTGTTGCTTTTTTTAATTTGTTGCATCCTATTAAAAACAAGTCGGAAGAACACAGCAATCACTCCTTAATAGTTTACTGAAATATAAACAAATAATGACTCCAGAAGCAATATAATCAAAGCCCAAGTCAAAACAACTAAGCCATGAAATCACTTCAACCCAAAGAAGCATCGAAGGATTTCTAAGGCCAGTCCTTTTTCTCCAAAAAATGGTCAGGACCTTTCTTTCCTTAATCTTTTTTTTCTTCAGTCAAACTAGCAAGAAATTATTATGGCAATGACTATAAAAAATCTGGACTTGTTATTAATACTAATATTTTTTAACCTAGAACTATTAAAATCCTTTAGCATATGGTTTCTAATCTAAAATGTGTTACTTTATATTTCTTGGCCTGACCTCTGTGTATGTGCTCCCTTACTCAGGCCAATAAGAGCAGTTAACTAGGTCTATAACCTTGTTCTCCTAGTTTTGATCCCCTCCACATCTTTCATCAGTCGAGTGATTCAGAACATTGCTCTGGTAAAGTATTAACAGGATCAATTTTGCAGAGAGTTCAGGACAAATTCAAAACTAGTTTCAAATACTGTCTTTGCCACTAACCAAAATATGTCCCTAGAGCAAGTTAATTTTTTTTGTACCTGTCTCTTTATCTTTAAAATGGGGATAATCTTGACCTACCTTGGAGGAGGCTTAGGATTAGGTGAAGTGATACATTTCCTGCAGTTGGACACACAGTAGGCACTCAACATATATTTGTTGAAATTTCTCATCAATAATTACTTTTTTGTTGTTGTTTAGTTACTAAGTTGTGTCTGACTTTTGTGACTCCATGGACTATAGCCCACCAGGCTTCTCTGTCCATGGAATTCTCCAGGCAAGAATACTGGAGTGGGTTGCTGTTTCCTTCTCCAGGGGATCTTCCCAACCCAGAGATCGAACCCACATCTCCTGCATTGGCAGGCAGATTCTTTACCACTGAACCACCAGGAAAGTCCAATTACTTTTTTAGTGCTTGATATATATCAGGCTCCATGATGAGTGCTGGGGGTAAAACTATGAGAATGACATAAACAATCCCATCCCCAAGAAGCTGATATTCAAATAGGAAATACAGAATAAAAGCAAGTTAAGAAAATAATCACAAATAACAATGTATTGTGATGGAAACAAACTAGGGCTGAGATCAAGAATACAGAGAATAAGGGGAATGGAGAAAACCAAAGAAGACTTTTCCAAAGAACTGGCCTTTAACAACAGAAAGATGACAAGGACCAAGCTGTGCAAATAGGAGAAAGGATGTTCAAGGCAGAGAAAATAGCAAGTGAAAAAGATCTGAGAAAGGTAAGAGCACAGAGGTCAAAAGAAAGTTCAACATAACCAGAGCACAGAGCTGAGGGAGTCAGTGGGGCAGGCAGCACTTTAGAGGGCACAGTTGAAAGGGAGTTCTGTCTTCCTATTAACATGTCATTTGCCCGTGTCTCAGCAGGGGGTCATGTGCTAGCTCAGGTCAGCCTCCCAAGTATAGAAGTAACCCCCCACATGTCACCAGGTGTTCAAGAGACCATTTCACTTTTCTAAAGCTTATGTGTAATTTTTTAAAAAGAGTCTGGTTCAATACATGCATACAGGGGCACACAAGCATTCAGACAATAAGAACAGGGCTTGCAGGGTGACAGTGATGGGCTGTAACTGGGCAGTAGTTACAGGTGCTCCCTTTTCTCAACCATTCATACACTTTCTGTATGTCCTACATGACATTTAAAAATAAAATTATTCTAGGGTAAAAAAAAGATGGTTAAGTCTCAAAAACATCACATTAAATGAAAAACATCAGTTGCAAAAGGGCACAGTGTCGTACAACTGGAGTTAATTGTAAGAACACAAAGAGCAATGCTATGGGTTATATACATATACATTAAATGTATGAAAACTGGGAAAAAGAACCTAGAAATAGGGCCATCAGAGTAATAAGTCAGATGTTCCGACTGATGAGGTAACACTCCTGCAGGACAGCCAGCAATTCTGCTGACAGACAAAACCTTCACTAAACACTGATGATAGAAACAAATAGGGGATGGGAAGAACTGGCTCTATGAAGGCGGGTGCTCTCTGGCCAATGATTCAAGCTTCCTCACAGGTCTTGGATGCTCAAACACCACCCCTCACTATGGGTCTATCTCCCTCTGTGCCATGATGAAAGATCAGGAATCCTTCAAAGAATTTTGTTCCTGTTGATCTAAACACTCCATCTAACCATAATGTGGCTGCAGGAAAACACAGTCCCATCCTCCTCTGTTTGGGCCCCTAAGACACTTCTCTCTCTCTCTGCCCTTCACACACACACATGCACACACACACACTTTAGCCCATAGCCTTTAGTCTACCCCTGTGACATTTCTTCATTCCCCTTCCCACTTTAGTCTACACCTGTGAAAGTTCTTTGCTTACCTCTGTCCCCCTAGTTCTTTCACAGTAGACTCTGTGAAACTTTTGGTAGAAGCTGAGTCATCCAAAAAGTAGCGCCCCTTCCTTCAAAGAAAGAAAAGAGCTTAAGGTCAAACCTTTTCAAAGAAGAAAAAAAAAATGAGGTGCTGACACTTTCATTTTAAAGGAATCTGAACACTCAGGTCCTGTTGTAAACCTCTTCAGAGCACTTCATTACCAGTCAGCAAAGAACCTGCTGGAGCAACCACGGAGAAATGATGTGTGGATAAAATAGCCACAGTGAAACTGCAAAGAAGTAGACATATTCAGTAAGTATTTTTGGGAATTGAAACGAATTGCTGCTGAATTTGACAAAGTAAAAGAGCAATGAGGTGAGTTATGATGCTATTTCCTACCACAGAAAATTAAGGAAAGTAAGACTTTTAAGAAAAGTCTAATGTTTCATGCCAGACATGTTAAGGTTTTGACACACTTGGCGGAGATGTCAAGGAAACAGTTGAATATCTGAGAGTAGAGCTCCGAGACGGGCCCATCCTGGTGATACTGATTTGGGGGTTGAAAATATAAAGATGTTTAAAGGCATAGGAACAGATGAGTCACCTAAGAAGAGGTAAAGTAGGGGATAGGCCCAAGGCCTGAGGAACACCATGGGTGGAGGTCAGGTTCCCTGGTAGCTCAGCTGGTAAAGAATCCACCTTCAATGCAAGAGACTCCAGTTTAATCCTTGGATTGGGAAGATCCCCTGGCAAAGAGACAGGCTACCTCCTCCAGTATTCTTGGGCTTCCCTGGTGGCTCAGATTGTAGAGAATCTGCCTGCCATGCAGGAGACCTGGGTTCAATCCCTGAGTTGGGAAGATCCCCTGGAGGAGGGCATGGCAACCCACTCCAGTATTCTTCCCTGGAGAATCTCCATGGACACACGAGCCTGGCAGGCTACAGTCCATGGGGTCGCAAAGAGTCAGACATGACTGTACAACTAAGCACCACACATGCTAAAAACACAAAGGCCTAGACAATCACGTATGTTATTCCCATCATTTATTTGGACAAAACTAAAGAGTCTGACATTTAAAACCCAAAATTTTTGTTGTTTTCATCATAAAAACACTCATCACTTTTTTTCATTAAAAGTTTTTTATTTGAGGAGTTCTATTTTAAATATAAGAAATATAGTTATATCAGCTTTGCAAGTAATTTATTTTTGATCAATACATGAAATTTTATACATTGAAGTAGAATACAGCAAATATTGTTTTTAAACAATATCAAATATAATTTTAATTTCACATATTAATAGATTTCCAAATTCAATCTCAAAAATACATCTTAAAGTATAAGATATGATTTTTATAAAAGAGAAAAAAATTTCTTTTTGAAAAAATAGAATATTTTACCTGTATATAGTCAATGCTATATGCATGGCACAAACAGTTCAAAATATAAAATGTGTACTTAAAACTATCCTTCAGAATGTTTTTAATTTATTTTTTTCTATAGCTTTAAAATATTTATGACTATACATAAGTGTCATGGAGAGGTAATGCCTCCAATGAAATAAAGATGTCATATTCAACTTTTGCTTGCCCTTCTAGCAGATAACAACCGTGAGTCATTTCTTGGAACTAGGTTTTCAGGTAACAGATAGGGACAGGCTGTGCTACTGGTACACTTTACAATCTTAGAAACATTTTATAATCATGATAAATTACTCTGATAGTGCTTTCAACCTGTGTCAAGAAGATAATAAAAGTGCATTTTACACAGAGCACTAATACTTGGGACTGTGAGTTAAATAGCATCTTCTATCTCTTTACTCACCCACAGCCTGAGTAAAATACTCACCTGTCCTTTTAATCTATTACTTCCTCCAGACTCACAGCATACTAATAGTATCCATATTTTTCAGCTGTATCACAGAGTGAAAGGGTAATCATGCGATCATTCTTTTACATCTTTGGTGGATAATTGTGCTCTATTAGAAGAACCATTATTTTGAAAACACCATTTGCTACTATGCTAAGGAGACAATAACTGAAGGAAATAGGAAGGCTCTCTCTGGACTTGATGGAGGTCTAGTAACAACAACGAGCTAAATAAAGTGTGCCTCACTTGGAAAATGTCTACTTGTTAAAGGTGTGGGGGAATACTGCAAATTAAACATTATTCGGAAAAATTATCTCTAGCTAAATATCTGTCACATTAGATTATTGGCTATAGCAGCTCCAAAAAGAGGTTAACTGATTAAATCATTTTAATTGAATTCTTAAAGAGTTCCGCGTGGTATAATTATATAACTGTGATCCTGAAACATCACAGAAACCCAAAATGTACTCATTTGTAATCATCAGAATATGTAGACCTGATCAGAGCCAAGCTATGCTCTAGAACCCAATGTTCAAACATCCTTTGATTTTCTCCATTAAAAAAAAAAAAATGGAGTGAGCTCTCAGTGGCCACTAAAAGGTACTGTTTTGTGTAGAAGGAAAACAAGAATAAAATAAATAAATAAAACAAGAATCAAAATTTTAAAAAGAATAAAACAATCATCCTCCACTATGAAAAAAAAGTTCTTTGAGAAAAAACAACAGAGTTCTGAAAATGTTTAGTGGTACCCAGAAACACGGCACAGTTTAAAAAATGTCTGTGTCATTGTAACGGTAGAAAGGTAGCCCCCTCTTGTAGACTGTGAGACCTGAAAACCTGTTTTTTTAATGCACTGGGAATTTTACCAAAGGCACAAAAAGAGATATATTTTCAGGTAAGAGAACAAAATGACAAAGAAACTGACCTTGTTATCAGTTTAGCAGTAGAGGTGAGAGAGAACATTTCAAGGCAAAAATCTATTACTAAGAAAGCACCTATGCCCAGCTAAGACCCTTAATGATAAACGCTCATCTAATGTTAACAAGCAAGTTACAGTTGCAATTGTACATGATTGCCAGTACCTTACACTTCAAAATTCTAGAGAGATCATGGTAAGGACAACCACTTTGTAAATATGAGGTTCCATAAATCACAGGGAATTTGCACCAAGTGTCAGCATTCATCCATACCCAAAAGGGAAAGAGAACCAGACAGCATCAATAATAGACAATGCCTCATCATTTCAAATCTAACATCTAGGGCCAAAAAATTTGTTTTGTTTAAACTGAAATATTTCTGTGAACCTCCTAAGTCATCCAATAACTTTCTTATCCCAAAAAATCAGCTCTTTTATAGTATGTTCTTCTACAAGAAATGGTATTAAGAATTAACACGTACGTGGGAACCTCCAAAGAAATTCACTAAACAAGTAGCAACAAATTACTACAGCCTGGGCTGGATCCTATTTCCAAATGATGGGCAAGGGCAGTAAGACAATCCACTTCCTATAAACTATTTTTGTTACATGTTAATGACAAACAGTTTCTGTGAAGGTTTCAGATCAATGAGACAAAGAATATCAACCTTAAAGAATTAAATGTATGTGAAAAAGAGGGTGGAAGGCAGTAAAACTGAAGTTGCCCCAGAAAACAAGTTATCTAAGCATTAACCCAGCATGAAAATGGAACTACTTCTGATTTCCTAGAATATACCTCACACAGGTTATTATTTCCGATTACTACAGCAGCATGCAGCATTTTCCATCTAACACTTTAGAAAAATGCTTGGTCACACCATGCTCTGCCTTATTAAATGATCTATGTTGAAACCATTCATTTCCATTTCCCTTACATCTGTAAAATGTCAAGTAACACATAAGACAGTCATTTACCCTCAATTTTCTCAATAATGTAAGGTTTTAGAGAGAGTGCATTAGAACTCCAAAATAATAGAATATATTTTTCTCAACTTTCCCTTCCTCCTGCATTTTCACTTGGGGGAAATCTATTCTGATAGCATCTCCTTAAAAGTTCAGGAGGCTTAAAAGTTTTGCTCTTTAACCACCTCCAAAAATGTCCTCAAACACAGCTATTTTCTGAGTAAACATCTTTAAAAAGAAAAGTTCTGCAAAGACTATAAAAAACTTTCTCTGGAATGCTTATAAAGGGTAACATAAGAGTGGGTATGAATGGAAAAGAAATAATGTTGTAAGAACTGCTAAAAAAACTTAAATATTAGTGTTTTCTAACCTATCTTCCTCTTTTTTACCTTCTACGCATGCAAACACATATAAAACACAATAGATTTCAACAAGTTTAAGAATCAAGAAAGCAATTACAAAGAAGCAAAAAATAAAAGTTAATCAATCCTTGTTTTAATAAAGACAGAAAGTAGGCCATAGACTTTAACAGGCTGTAGGAATCTTCCTCCTCTACTCAGCAGGTTTAAAAAAAAATGTTACTAGACATCTAGGAGGCATAATTCATATTTCATGTTCTGAACCCATCCTGTTAAAACTAGTATAACAAAATGAAGACTCTGTGAGGCAAACTATACTGCAATCCTAGGTTTTGCTGCATTAAGATCTTGCAAAAAAACTACAAAGCTATTGCAATCAACTTTTATGTGAAAAACAACACAGCTGTCAATGGGAAACAAAATTATCTATATAGAAATACTCTCTAAAACTAATTTTTAAAAAGCTTTTGAATGAATATTAAAATTGGTTACATTTGAGGTAATTTATCTTAAGCATACTCCATATACAACTGCTTTTAAAAAGTGCCCCAAAATCAAGACTATATTTCAGAAGAATGTATTCATACACATAAAACCAAGCCAGAGTCCATAACAGTGTCTGAAGGCAGATCTTACTTTTTTCTTAAGTAACAATGGTTCATTCTTCCAGAGTCGATCATTCACATCATAATCATTCTTGTTTGGCATCACCAATGACTCCCCAAACATCAAAGACAAATTCATCTGGGAACGCAAAGTCTCCAAGAGTTTCATCAAGTGCCACAGCAAATTCATCTGGATTACCTTTGTCCTTTCCAGCTTCAAACATAGTAGTAGCTATCAAAAATAATTTTTAAAAATTAACGATACAAGAAACAGCATCAGAGGACTGAGAAAAAGGACAACAGGAAAAGCATTTTCTAAAAGTTACACAGATACATATATACATACTTCTAGCACAAATTAAAATAAGATGCTATCATCACATATCAAGTTAGCAAATATGTTTTAAACCATCTATCTTCTGCACCCAGGTTTGCAGCTGCTACCCCAACCTCTCCTCTGTCTTGAAGTCCATCAGATAGGAACTTCTGGTGTTCCTGTGGGAGGAGCAAGAATTCCTGAAAGAAAACCCTGTGGTTAACCCAGAGAGGAAACCGAGAGTACACTCTTTCTCACTTCCCCATAGTAACTAGCTTTTTCTGTCCCCTCTGCTATCCCCCACCTGCAACTATGAAAAAAGACAAAGACTAACAGTTTGGAGAAATCAAGCTAGAGAAAAGGGGGAAATCTGTCTACTCATGGAATTGAGGTAGCTCTTTTTGAGTCCATTTCCAGGTTGGGTTAGAAAGTGAAGATGGTGCCCTTGTTCTGCTTTTCTAATGAGTTGCCTGGACATATTTTATGTCTGGGAAACCAGCATCTTCAGGAGTAAACATTCCCATGAGACCTGCACCACCTGGCAGAGACCCCATCAGACTCAGCTGGCTTTCTGTAATTCCTCTAAAGCACTGGCTACCAGAAGAGACAGTATGGATGCGATTTGGGACTTGGGTGAAAAACTGCTGGGTAAAGGGAAATACCAAAGCCCAGCCTCTTTTTTCCCCCAGGTCAATATTTATATATGTATACATATATATATATACATATATATATGGTTGTGCTGGATCTTTATTGCTGCACACAGACTTTCTCTAGCTGTATTAGCAGGGGCTACTCTTCATTATGGTGAGCAGGCTTCTCACTGCAGTGGCTTCTCTTGTTATAGAGCACGGACTCTAGGCACACGTGTTTCAGTAATTGCAGCATGCAGGCTCTGTAGCTACAGTTCATGGGCTTAGTTGCTCTCCATGGCATGTGGAATCTTTTCAGATGGGAGATCACACTCGTGTCCCCAGCATTGGCAAGCAGATTCTTATCTGCTATACCACCAGAGCAGTCCTCAGGTTAAGGTTAAACAAACCAAAGGTTATATGATTTCTATGAATGAGCCAAGAGGTTGGTCCTTCCAATTAAAATCCACTAGATCTCTTAAGGACATTTAAGAACTGTTTCTCATCTCAAACATTTCAGTACTAACACAGGTAGGCTGGAGGAAGGGAAGAGATATGGCCCATAGAGGAGCACCATAATCAGAGAAGTGGGATGTGGGGTGACCTGGGGCAGGGGTCAAAGTCCTAATTAAGTAAGAAGGGCTTCCTCTTGGCTGGACAGCCTGGTACAGGGTGGAGTCCAGGTGGCTAAGGGGAGCATGGGGGAGGGGAGAGGAAAACAACAGCCACACTGATGAGACATTGGTTATATACATGGGCACGGATCACATAAGTGTATAAACATTGAATAATAGGAACCAAGTTTTGTCACTGTCAGAGAAAGATTAACAGGAAAAAGGAGAAAACTAGAATGAACCCTGCTAAATTAGAATTGTACAGATCAGTGAAATACGTATTTTTAGAGAGAGATGAAAAACTATAGAGGTAAAGACATGAACACACACATGCCCCAATCCTCTGGGAGGGCCTGGGAGAAGCAGCATCCCAATAGCAATGAGCAGATGAAACACACAGATCTTGGTTGTTAAACATCATTCTCCACTAAAAAGAATCAGAGTTCCTCAAAGAAATGGCTGATTCCAGGGCTGGAGTAGGCAAAGTACAATATGAACCAAGAATATCTCCTCCAGAAACTAATGTCTCCCCGAAAATGGTGGGAACATGCAAAAAGACACAGAAATCAGAATGGAAGAATTCCCATTGACCCAATGAGGGACAATCTGAGCATCAGAATTAGTGATGGTCATAGATTATGATCCATTGAACAAAACAGGAAACCAAGAATCCATAATGAAGTGATTGGTTGATTAACAAACAGATGGATAAAAGGTTGGTTGGTTGATTCACAAGGAACAGGATATTTACATAACTTCAAAATATATCCTCACCAAATACTTATTATGAAGAGGATAACTTTACTGTGGAGAAGCTTAGCAGATACCACCTAAAGAAGTCATCAACATCATAAACAGAACAAATCAAAGTCCTGTGCCTCCAGGTAAAATATAATGAAAAGAACACAGCACTACATTCGTGATATTTCTGCCAAAGGTGCAACTTGAATGCTATTATGAAAAAAAAATCCAAAACTGAGGCACAGTCTACAAAATAACTGACTTGTAACCCCCAAAAGTACGAAGGTCATAAAAATTAAGGCTGGGAAACTGTTCCAAATTGACACAAGGAAAAATAACACAGGATTTTGAATTGCTCTTTTGCTGTAATGAATATTAAGGTACTTGGTGAAATACGAACAGGATATGATTAGATGTTAGTAATGTATCAATGTAAATTTCATGATTTGGATAGTTATTTTAGGGTTAGATAGGAGAATACCTTTGTTTATAGGAAATACACACTAAAATATTTGGGGGCAATAGTATGTTCTTCATTTATTCTCAAATGGTTCAAGAGAAAAAAAATTTGTACTGTATAACATTTCTATAAGTTTTGAGATTGCCTCAAAAAATATTTTAAGCGACAAAAAGTGAGGGAAAATTAAATCTCTTCCCTTCATCATCCCCCCATCTCTCACCTTGCCCCAGGCTTCAACCATGACCCCAAAGCTTCTCCATTTACCATTAACCTAGAAATACATACTTCAAAAGGGAAGGTGGTCCAGTTGCAGGCAGATCTGTTCCAACCCAAGGGCCCTGCCAAGTTTCTTAAAACTTTTATGTATTTTTAATGTACGCCAAGGCTGGCCAGGATATAGTAGAGCAAACACTCAAATATACTGGTGTGGACCTTGGTATTAATAAATTTGGCTTTTGAAAAACAATTTGACAAGTATCTACCTTTTAAAATGTTCACATCCTTTGATCTGTTATTACTATTTCCACTTCTGAGAATCTGTATGTTTTCTTCCAGTTTTATTAAGATAAAATTGTCATACATTCCTGTACAAGTTTAAGGTACCAGCATAAAGATTTCACTTATATACATCATGAAATGATTACCATAATCAGTTTAGTGAACATCCATCAACTCACATCAGTTCAGTCGCTCAGTCATGTCCGACTCTTTGCGACCCCATGAATCGCAGCACAACAGGCCTCCCTATCCATCACCAACTCCTGGAGTTCACCCAAACCCATGCCCATGGAGTCATCCAGCCATCTCATTCTCAGTCGTCCCCTTCTCCTCCTGCACCCAATCCCTCCAGCATCAGAGTCTTTTCCAATGAGTCAACTCTTCGCATGAGGTGGCCAAAGTACTGGAGCTTCAGCTTCAGCATCAGTCCTTCCAAAGAAATCCCAGGGCTGATTTCCTTCAGAATGGACTGGTTGGATCTCCTTGCAGTCCAAGGGATTCTCAAGGGTCTTCTCCAATACCACAGTTCAAAAGCATCACTTCTTCAGCGTTCAGCCTTCTTCACAGTCCAACTCTCACATCCATACATGACCACAGGAGAAACCATAGCCTTGACTAGATGGACCTTAGTCGGCAAGGTAATATCTCTGCTTTTGAATATGCTATCTAGGTTGGTCATAACTTTTCTTCCAAGGAGTAAGC
>SJXQ01009711.1:293385-308637 GCA_006408695.1 Aepyceros melampus | reverse complement strand
TCCAGGTGTTTCTTGACTTCCTACTTTTGCATTCCAGTCCCCTATAATGAAAAGGACATCTTTTTTGGGTGTTAGTTCTAAAAGATCTTGTAGGTCTTCATAAAACCATTCAACTTCAGTTTCTTCAGCGTTACTGGTTGAGGCATAGACTTGGATAACTGTGATATTGAATGCTTTGCCTTGCAGACGAACAGAGATCATTCTGTCGTTTCTGAGACTGCATCCAAGTACTGCATTTCGGACTCTTTTGTTGACCATGATGGCTACTCCATTTCTTCTAAGGGATTCCTCCCCACAGTAGTAGATATAATGGTCATCTGAGTTAAATTCACCCATTCCAGTCCATTTTAGTTCGCTGATTCCTAGAATGTCGACGTTCACCCTTGCCATCTCTTGTTTGACCACTTCCAATTTGCCTTGATTCATGGACCTGACATTCCAGGTTCCTATGCAATAGTGCTCTTTACAGCATTGGACCTTGCTTCTATCACCAGTCACATCCACCGCTGGGTTTTGTTTTTGCTTTGGCTCCATCCCTTCATTCTTTCTGGAGTTATTTCTCCACTGATCTCTAGCAGCATATTGGGCCCCTACTGACCTGGGGAGTTCCTCTTTCAGTATCCTACCATTTTGCCTTTTCATACTGTTCATCTCACTAGATACCAAAAAGTGTTTTTTTCCTTGTAATGAGAACTCTTAAGGTTTACCCTCTTAACCTTCATAAACATCCTAGGGCAGTCAGCATGTGTGCATTCCTAGTACTTATGTATCTGACAACTCAGAGCTTGTATCTTTTAACTTCCCTAAACCTATTCTCCCTCCTCTTGCCCTCCACCTCTGGTGGCCACAAATCTGATCTTTTTCCATGAGCTTAGTTTTTGGTGTTTGGTTTTGCCTTCAGACTCCACACAGAAGTGAGATCATACAGTGTTTTTCTTTCTCTGACTTACTTCACTTAGCACGTCTTCAAGTCTCATCCATGTTGTCACAAATGGCAGGATTTCCTTTCTATGGCTGAATATTATCCCATTGTATATATACCTCAACTTCTTCATTCACCTGCCCATAGGTACTTAGGTTATTTCCTAAGTCTATTTTCTTATTCTGTCGTGAATAATGCTGCTACAAACACAGGGTACAGATGTCTCTTCAACACAGTATCTTCATTTTCTTCACATAAGAGAATCTATACTTTAAAAAATCTTAAAAATAGAAAAGAATTTAGCATTCATATTTTGTTTTAAAAAAACCTAAGATACAGAATCATTTTTTTATTTAATAAGACATAGGATCATGAAGTCACCTTTAGCATGATGAAATAAATTACATGAACTATTTTGAAGTAATTTTAAACAATGTCTATAATTTTGCAATAATGTGAGGAAATATTTTTGTTTTAATATTTACTGAAAAAGAAGTACAAAAATTGTATATTATAATCACACCATATTTTTACAAAAGTTTCTACATAGCATGGGTAAAAAGAAAAGTGTATGTTAAAGCAATTGTAATAAAATATTGTTAGAATCTAGGCAATTGCTATGAAGCACTATTTCAAAAGTCTTTTAACCATACTGTATGTTTGAAAATCACCATTATAAAATATTAGGGAGAGAGGCCTCTACACACACTATGGAAGAAAATTTTATATGCAGTAGATAAATCCAAATTGGAGAGAAGTTTTTGAGGTTTTTTATTTTGTTTTTTTTTTTTTAGCTACGGCCTCTTCGATGCAGTAAAACTATATGCACTCATGGGTACCAGCTGTATTTTAGAAATTATTTCCCATGCCACTGAGAAACACTCTAATGTCTACAAGGAATGCTGCTCTCACCAGTATCACAGTCAAGAAAGGAGGAAAGCAGCCCTCAGAGTGCATTTCCACACAGTGAGAACCAAGTACTCAGGGAACAGACTCTTGATATTCCCTGTTCCCTGGCTGTGTCCCTTCACTCCTTAGGTAGTCTTGCCTTGGGTCTTAACCACCACACTAGCTTCACCATGGCTGGCTGCAGAGAAGTCCCAAAGCTTTGCTTCCATCTCTGACTTCTCTCTCAAGTTTACAATATTCCTTTCTGAATAAGAGGCGCCCAAGTCTTCTAGCTTGTGTCCTGTTAGCATCTCAACCAGCATGTCAAGAAGCCAAATGGCTTCTCTCTGAATGAACTGCTACTCCCTCTGTTGCTACCAGCGTCATTATCAGTGCGGTCCTTCTCCCTACTACCTTCCTCTTCTTGCCTGTGTACCAAACACTGCCTTCCCTTGATTCTGTTTCGGCAGTCTCTCTAATCTTCACTCCATTCTCACTGCCACCATACTATTTCCTTTATATATGTATACATATATGTACATATACATACTATATGTGTGTGTGTATATATAATATATATGTATATATAACAAACACACAAACATACACACACACACACACACATTGAAGGCTTGTTTTATTCCAGACTGTGGGCTAAGGATTTAGCAAATAAAAATCTTCTTTCACCCTTGTGACAGTCCTAAAAGGAAGATGTCACCATCGCTTCCCATGGCAGTTTTCTGTTGCTGCTCAGTAAATCACCCCCAACCTTTGTGGCTCACGGTTCATGGGTTGACTATGCTCAGCTGGGCAGTTCTCCCTTCAGGTCTCTCCTGCTGTTGCAGTCAACACCAGGAGCTGGAGTCATATGAAGCCTCATCTGGCTTCTTACTGACGTGTCTGCATCTCAGCTGGAATGACTGGAACAGCTGGGGACTGGTGAACATCTCTCTACCCTGCCTTTTGTTGAGGTTATACCATGCTATTTCTTTAATCTCTGGGTCTAGTCACAAACCATCTTTCAGAGGAACATTAAATTTCTCTTCCTAAAGGACAGCTCTGATCCTTTTAGGTAATAAGACGAGAGGACCAGGAAGCTCCTCTCCACCTCTGGACTGTGTCATTCACATATATGAAAATATTCCTTTGGTCACAGGTACAATCTTAAAAACTCTACACCCTAGTCTGGCACTCTGATCCAAAGTACCCCCATCTCCCAGATGGCTTACTCCTTTGCACTAATGCTGTACCTTAGAAATCTGACAACTCAAAAAAAAAACATTTTTCCTCTCCTTCCTACCTTTGCCCAGGACAGCCTCCTCCTAATCCCAGGTCCACCATTAAACTGCTTTGTCCCCTTAAGGCTCCTTCCTCCATGAAATTCTGGGTCCCCAACTGGTGGAAGTGATATCAGCGTCCCCTAAAGCCTCTACCTTCAAAGTGCTATCATACTTGAATATGTCAACATATTGCCTGAGATCTTGGCAAAATGCAGATACTGCTTCAGTAGTTCTGCAGTAAGGTCTGAGATTCTGCATTTCCAATGATCCCCAGGTAATGCCAGTCCCTAGACCACACTTTGAGGAATAAGGTCTTATAGAGCATATTTAGCTTTGCTCTACATTGTCATTATTTTCATCTACATATCACCCCTTTAAAAAAAATTAACTCCCAATAGATCTTGAATAGTTTAGTCAGTCTTTTATGCCCAGGGAAACTAGTTTGTAATCTTATATACAGTATGTGCTGGTAGATGGGTAGGTACAGAAAGAATCCTTGTAACTACATTTAAGAATTTTTGCACCTGCACAGTTAGCATACACTCAAGAAAGTGAGGCCCAGAACTCTGATCCTATAGCCAGGATGTGAAAGAGCAGCCAAAACTTAAAATATTGCAAAAGTAGGGTTCAAGTCACAATTTTGTTTAGGCTACAATGCTAAATATTTCTCATAGGGCCTACAGACAGCCTTTATTGAGACAGTTACCTGAAGATCATACTGACATATGGGTGATATACAGTCTCTTTAAGGAAGAAATAAGATGTGCACAAATAAAAGATATAAGGGGAAGGGGACATTCATTTATCTATGGTTGATTTATGCTGATATTTGGCAGAAACAAACACAATATTGTAAAACAATTATCTTCCAATTAAAAATAAATAAATTTCAATAAAGCAAAAAATAAAAGATATAAGGAAATCTATAGACCATTCAGAAGCAGAAAATAATGGTGCATATGATTAATGTCCCTAAATGCTAGAGGAAACAATGACCAGGATCAGATGTTCACTGATGGACACTGAAAAAGTCAGTCTCTCCCTCCTTCCCTCCCTCTCTCTCTCTCTCTCTCTCTCACACACACACACACACACACACGCTAAAAGAAACAACTTGCTACATGGTTCTGGTACCTCAAGAAGTTCAGCAGCACTGTCTAGTACACTGAGCTCAGGAACCTGGACCTGATCGGCCCTGACTTGCAATCTCTGGTTTGTGTTCCTTAGTCACAAAACGAAAAAAAAGAACAAAGAAGATGGCTTAAAATGCACAAACAACCTTAAACTCCAAACTGTACAATCTCACTATGTTGGCACAGCAGAAAGAAAAACCCCCATCCTAAATACAACCCCAGATTTGGCCAGACCCGCTACATGGTTCTACCTTTACTACCACTACCATTATTACTAGTGATAATTGTTAGCAATCATTGCTAAGAATGATAATAGCTATACCTATTATTCATGATGCAACAGAAACTTTATGCATATTTAATGTAATGCCTTGGCAACCCAAAAGGTGGTTTTTTATCTGGAGAAGGAAATGGCAGCCCACTCCAGTATTCTTGCCTGGAAAATCCCATGGACAGAGGAGCCTGGTGGGCTGCAGTCCATGGGATCACTAAGAGTTGGACACGACTGAGCAACTTCACTTCACTTTCACTTTACAAAGACAAATAAATTACGGTTCAAAGTTTAATAATTTGCCCAATGGCTAAAGCTTCAAAAATGATATCAGGACTCTTACTCCCAGTAGATTTACTATTTTTGTGCCTCTTAACAGACATTCAGTCAATAAACATTTACCAAGTATTTACTCTGGGAAAGTACTGGGGTAGGAGCTAGGATTAAAAACTGAGCAAGTTATCTGCCTTCCATGAACCCTTGGTCTTGTAGAAGCAAGAAAAGTATCAATTAGGCAGCTTCATGGTTATGTTGGAAATATTTGCAAAAACTGTAATTTGCTATATATTTTAAAAGAAATTAAGAACAGCATGTTCTGAACAAATTATGAATTGTTTGCTAATGTTCATAAATTTGCTATGCCTATAAATTATAAACATAGATTTTAAATATGTTTTACAGGAGAAATAAGCTGTTATTATAAAAGATTGAATCTCTGATTTAAGAGAAAAGCAAAATAAACTTTTAAAAAAGGAAGTACTTTTTAGAAAGTTTTATTACATTAACATAGTGACAGCTACTAAAATGCTTTTAATCTATTAACTATATTATATCTGCTATATGCCAGAATAATATTTAGCACCTGAATATAACCTGGCCCAAAAAAAAAAAAACCACTAAAATGCAGAATTTGTTATACCACATAAAGCAGCTAAGTGCTGACCTCTAGTGGCCATACGGAGAATATCTTTATATTAATATCGCTATTGAATAATCTTTGCGTGCTAAGTCGCTTCCGTCGTATTCGACTCTTTCAGACCCTACGGATTGTAACCCGGCAGGCTCTTCTGTTCATGGGATTCTCCAGGCAAGTATACTGGAGTGGTTTGCCATGTCCTCCTTCAGAGGATCTTCCCAACCCAGGGATAGAACTCATGTCTCTTACATCTCCTATATTGGTAGGCAGGTTCTTTACTGCTAGCACCTGGGAAGCTGGAAAGTCTTGAGGAAAGTGAGGCAGCGAGCTATGGAAATATCAGAAGATGCATGTAATATGAGCCATGTAAATATCTGGAGATCTCTGGGAGAAAATTGGTCCAGGAGAAAGTTCAAAGGCCCCACGAAGGATGCTAGCCAACATGTTCTGGTGGTGGTTTAGTCACTAAGTCGTGTGCGACTCTTGCAACCCCATGGAGTGTAGCCTGCCAGGCTCCTCTGTCCATGGAATTCTCCAGGGAAGAATACTGGAGTGGGTTGCCATTCTCTTCTCCAGGGGATCTTCCCGACCCAGGGATCAAACCCAGGTTTCCCACTTTGCAGGCAGATACTTTACCAGCTGAGCCACCTGGAAATCAAACCTGAGTCTCCTGCATTGGCAGGCAGATCCTTTCCAATTGAGCTATGAGGGACACCCTCAATAACCTTTTTAATTACAAACCTATTTTGGCGATATAGGTCAATTTATATTTTCCATTTTTAAATACTTAAACATAACTTTTAGATATAAGATACCACTGCAGGTGAAAAATCTTGGAATCAAAGCCTCAAAACTAAATCAGTCCTAACTTGTTAGCTGATTTTGGACAAGTTACCAAATGTCTCTGAATCTGCCCTCAAATCTAGAAAATGGCACATAGCAGGATTTAGATAAAGGTAAGTGACCACTATTGTTAATTTTAACCATTAAATCTATAACTGTGCCTCTACATAAGATCTCCAACACTTAGTTTCCCTAAGAGTTTCCATAAATATCGACCCATTTCAAGCAACTTACATATGTGTCAAACATCAAAAAAAAAAAAAAAAAAAAACAGAGCCAGCATAGAATGTTTAAGGAAAATCTATTTCCAAAATATCTTTGGCTTTATCTGAGAAGGATGACTTTCTATAGTGTTCATTGCTTTGAATTCACTGAAAAAAAAAAAAAAGAAAAGAATTCTAGGAAGAAATGTCATAATCTCTAAATAATATTATCATACACTTTTTAAAGAGCTTTAAAGATTTTACAGGGTTTCCCAGGTGGTGCTAGTGGTAAAGAACCTGCCTGTCAGTGCAGGAGACATAAGAGACATAGGTCGATACCTGGGTGGGGAAGATCTGCAGCATGGCAACCCACTCCAGTATTCTTGCCTGGAGAATCCCATGGACAAAGGAGCCTGGCGGGTTACAGTCCACAGGGTCACAAAGAGGCGGACATGACTGAAGTGACGTAGCACAGAAAAGATTTTACAGGAAAAAGGTTACTGAGAAACTATCATTCAAATTTCCTTCTGACACATTTCTAGATCTCTTTATAAATTAGAAATCCTAAAATCCTGAAGTTGCTGGAATGATCTCCAGATTCCTAAAATGGTATCATCAGAACCTACTGTAGTTCCATATACAATTTACACAACTGCCTTAAATATTCATGAAGAAACTTGCATGACAACTTTCCTTTAAGTTAGATTGATCCCATATAAGTTCTTACAGGACTCAAAATCTTCCAGAAACCATTTTTTCCCATGGATAATATTCCAAGGCAAGCCACACTGGCTGACATTGGGTTGGTTGTGAAATAGGTCACAACTTTGCAACCAAATGAAGTCCTATTCCCTTCACAGTAGTAGAAGAACACAGTTTTAGTTGCTCAGTCGTGTCCAACTCTTTACAACCCCACAAGGATGTAGACTGCCAGGCTCCTCTGTTCATGGAATTCTCCAGGCAAGAATACTGGAGTGAGCAACCATTTCCTTCTCCAGGGGACATTTCTCAACCCAGGGATCAAATCAGGGTCTTCTGCATTGCAAGTATTCTTTACTGACTGCATTCTTTACCAGCTAAGCCACCAGAGGAGCCCTTCATAAATTCATTCAAATTATTTGCCATTTCCTAATGGAAAATACATACTAGTGCTTTTCTGAGGACAGTGTTTCAGGTTTTAGTGTTTCAGTTTTCAGTGTTCATTTTATTGCTATATTACTTCTTAAAATTTTTAACAAAAGCATATTAACAACTCCAAAATAACATGATTTTATCAATGTAATTTGTATTAAGATTCAACATTTCTGAAAGCTAAGAAATACTTGGAATACAAACAAGTATATTCATTTGTCTGTGAATCAGTGTCACATTTGTGATTCATATTTCATACTAATCAGATATGAATAATGAGAGAAATTCCTAATTTAACAATGGCTAACATTCTCCAAATAATTACTTTCCTTAAACTTTACCTCCCTAAGTGACTGATCACATTGCTAATCATGTATAATGATAATGACTTTTTGTGTCATTGGAGAATTTGCTACAGATGATTAATTAACTTTATAAAGTGATTACTAGTTAATTTACAAGGAATTTGTGAGAAATGTTTAGTGCCCTGAATTTGTCAAAGTGAAAGAAAATTGATCCTTAAAGATCTTACTTTAATTAAGATTCTTTCTTAATTCATCTATAATTATTATTGCACCATTGCCCAACACTCTTCCCTGTACACTTGCATATTTTAACAACAAAAGATTTATAGTTAAATATAATTTATTTAGCTATGCCAGTCCTCTTGCCTGGAAAATCTCATGGACGGAGGAGCCTGGTAGGCTGCAGTCCATGGGGTCACTAAGAGTTGGACATGACTGAGGGACTTCACTTTCACTTTTCACTTTCATACATTGGAGAAGGAAATGGCAACCCACTCCAGTGTTCTTGCCTGGAGAATCCCAGGGACAAGGGAGCGTGGTGGGCTGCCATCTCTGGGGTCGCACAGAGTTGGACATGACTGAAGCGACTTAGCAGCAGCAATATATACTTAAGTAGCAATAGGATATATGCCCAAAATCAAGTTCTAAAGCTGAGCACTGCTTTAAGTTCTCATTTTCTAAAAGTGTGGTTCTCCTAAAGCTTATCAAGGCCCAGCAACTGATACCCTAATGCCTGAATCTTACAATATTTATACAGTATACAATATGAAAACCTCTTAATTGAATAGAGATATATTATTTTTCTAACATATACTACCTGAGTTTAAGTGGGCTTCCCTGATAGCTCAGTTGGAAAAGAATTGGCTTGCAATGCAGGAGACCCCTATTCGATTCCTGGGTCAAGAAGATCTGTTGGAGAAGGGATAGGCTACCCACTCCATATTCTTGGGCTTCCCTTGTGGCTCAGCTGGTAAAGAATCTGCCTGCAATGTGGAAGACCTGGGTTCAATCCCTGGGTTGGGAAGATCCCCTGGAGAAAGGAAAGGCTACCCACTCCAGCATTCTTGCCTGGAGAATTCCATGGACTGTATAGTCTCTGGGGCAGTAAAGCAAAGAGTTGGATGTGACTGAGCAACTTTCACTTCACCTAAGTTTAAGAACATTGACATCTCTAAATCCCATTTACTCTTATTGGCAACTTCATTTTATAACTGTTACAGGCCCACATCATTTATGCAAATCTCTATATTTTCCCAAATGCAAACAGGTTGGGAGAAATGTTTTTAAAGCACTTTCTTTCTAAAGGGTCATCTCAGCTCTAACTTTGGGTCCGTGTATAGCAGGGAGGTATTATATGCAAACTTTACATTTCGCTTTAAGGAACTAGAAAAGAGTACCCTTTTTTAAAAATTACATCATCTGTATAGCCAACATAAACTTTGTTTTTAAAGTTCAGACCAGCAGGGAAGAAATTAGGATAAACTCTACAAGAAAAAAGAAGATGAGTAGAAGTAGAAAAGGAAGAATGAGTTTTAAACATTCCTAGCTGATGCAGAGTAAAATACTTTACCTGGTAACAAGTAAATCAAATATGCCAAGTCTTTGACTTTTAAAAATTTATTAAATATCTGATACAAACACACTCATGCCAACACACACAGATGCAGACAGGTAACAAACCCCACCACTATCATGCCCACTCGCTATTTCCCCACCCAGCACCCACTTGCCCTTCTTAAAGGGAACTCTTAATTTATCATCTTGCTTCAACATGGGAGAGGCCAGGACCTTCACAATCTCAGCCCTTGTACTTCAGAGTCTCTCTTCCACAGACAGAGCCTGTGACCAAGACCTAACCACTTCCTTGGTCTCTGTGACTGGTTCACTTGAGGCGATGAGACAATTCTGAGCATTTTGTTTGAATGACTTGGAAAAGGCCCGCCCCCTCTCCCATTGTGCTTGCACCAGGAGGATGTAGAGGGTGGAGCCATGACTGTCATTTTGGCTCCATGAGGGAAGGTCTGAAGCTGTTAGGGGACACCATGGAGGGGACACTTCTGAAATGAAGCCAGAATTGAGAGAAGAGAACCACATCCTGATGACAGCATGAGAACTCCAGATCTAACCATTTTTGAAGCAAGATTTACCTCTGAACTTTTCAGCTGTAAGAACCAAGATACTTTCCCTCCTTTTTCCCCTTAAACCAGTTGGAGATTTCTTGAGTTCATTTGTTTCATCTGTTATTTGTAACTGATAGAGTCTTAATAGATAAGACTGACAATCTAATGATGAAATAAGAAATGCACAGAATGCTCAGATGGTCTTGTTAGTCACACACCAAGTGTGTCTACTTTCTTCATGTGCTTTATTATTCACAAGGTTTCAGTAATCTTATTAAATGGTTACAACTTTAATATTGTAATAAATATATAATTTAACCATTAAATCTGATGTATTAAATACTTTACATATGTCATTTACAATATTTTTTCATACATATTTTTAAAATATGTACATATTGTTAAATATGTCCTTACTGCAAAACTCAGACTTAAATTGAAGAAAACCACAAGATCATTCAGGAATTACCTAAATCAAATTCCTTATGATCATAAAGAGGACGTGACAAACAGATTCAAGGGATTAGAACTGATAGAGTACTTGAGGAACTATGGGTGGAAGTTCATGACATTGTACAGGAGGCAGTGATCAAGACCATCTCCAAGGAAAGAAATGCAAAAATGCAAATGGTTGTCCGAGGAGGCCTTACAAATAGCTGAGAAAAGAAGAAAAGCAAGATAAAGCAAAGGAGAAAAGGAAAGATATACCTATTTGAATGCAGAGTTCCAAAGAAAAGCACAGAGAAATAAGAAAGCCCTCTTTAGTAATGCAAAGAAACAGAAGAACACAATAGAATGGAAAAGACTGGAGATCTCTTCAACAAAATTAGAGATACTAAGGGAATATTATTATGAACAACCTAGTAGCATATTAAAAAGCAGAGACATTACTTGTCAACAAAGGTCCATCTAGTCAAAGCCATGATTTTTCCAGTAGTCATGCATGGATGTGAGAGCTAAACTATAAAGAAAGCTGAGCACAGAAGAATTGATGCTTTTGAACTGTGGTGTTGGAAAAGACTCTTGAGAGTCCCTTGGACTGCAAGGAGATCCAACCAGTCCATCCTAAAGGAGATCAGTCCTGAATATTCATTGAAAGTACTGATGCTGAGGCTGAAACTCCAATACTTTGGCCACCTGATGCAAAGAGCTGACTCACTGGAAAAGACCCTGATGCTGGGAAAGATTGAAGGCAAGAGAAGAAGGGGATGACAGAGGATGAGATGGTTGGATGGCATCACTGACTCAATGGATATGAGTTTGAGTAAACTCCAGGAGTTGGTGATGGACAGGGAAGTCTGGTGTGCTGCAGTCCATGGGGTCACAAAGAGTTGGACATGACTGAGCAAATGAACTGAACTCAACATATTGTAAATGATCACCACAGTAAATCAAGTTAACATCTATCATCATATATATTATTTAAGTCCATAAAACAAAAAACAGCTTATGTAGGAAATATTATTAATAGATTAAAATCTGAAGTTTAAGAGAGCTATACAACAGACAAGCCAATCAAAAAATGGTACAGAAGACCTAAATAGGCATTTCTCTAAAGACAAATAGATGCCCAACAAGTACATGAAAAGATGCTTGACATCACTAACTATCAGAGAAATGCAAATCAAATCTATAATGTGGTGACTCCATTCCAATCAGAACGGCCAACATCAAAAAGTTTACAGATAACAAATGCCAGGAAGGGTGTAAAGGAAATGGAACCCTTCTACACTGTTGGTGAGAATGTAAACTGGTGCAGCCACTGTGAAAAATAATATAGAGGTTCCTTAAAAAACTAACAGTAGAGCTACCATATAACTCAGCAATCCGGAGGGGCAGTCCTAAGATGGCAGAGGAATACGACTGGGAGACCACTTTCTCCGCAAAAATTCATCGAAAGGTCATCTGAATGCTGAGCAAATTCCACAAAACAAGTTCTGAATGCTGGCAGAGGACACCAGGCACCCAGAGAGGCATCCCATTTTCTTCAAAAGGAGGTAGGACAAAATATAAAAGATAAAAAGAGAGACAAAAGAGTTAGGGACGGAGACCCATCCCTGGGAGGGAGTCGTAAAAGAGGGAAAGTTTCCAAACACCAGGAAACCCTCTCACCAGCAGGTCTTTGGGGAGTTTTGGATTCTCAAAAACATAACTGGGAGGAAAAAATAAATAAAACCCATAGATTGCGTGCCTAACCACAACTCCCAGCGGAGAAGTAGCCCAGATGCTCACATCCGCCACCAGCAAGGTGGGGCTGAACAGGGAGGCGCGGCTGCACTGCTTAGGGTAAGGACCAAGTCTGAATGCCCTGAGGACAATCTGAGGGAGCTAACGTGAGAGAGCACCCCAAATTGTGGGATAGCCAGAGAGAGAGAAAAAGAGAGAGAACCTTCCCCCGAAAAGCTCTAGCCTAAGGCACTGCCGGGCAGCTCACAGAACAAAGGACTGAGCGAATACCTGAGAGCTAGCCCAGCCCAGCCCCGCCGGAGGCAGAGAGGCAGGCGGGCGACAGCCTGAGCCCGAAAGGGGCAATCTTGGCCCCAGAGACAGTACCCTCTACCAAACTCCCAGTTGCTAAGCAAGTCTTCCTGGACATCTGCCAGGAGGGCCGCAGCCAGAGATCAGCTCCCCAGAGGAGACACACAGCGCTCCTGCTGCACACCCATGAAATCTAGTGGCTGGGACCGAGGAGGTGATAAGACACACCGCCCAGCTGGGGAGAGTGCACTTACCAAGCACCTGGTCGCCTGAACTGCTCCGACCTGGGAAGGGCACAAAACGCCTTTGTGGAGTACCCAAGAACCTGACCCTGAGTGATTTAGACCTAGGAAGTGCACACAACCCAGGGCCTGCCTTAGACAGTTCCCCTGCAGAGCAACCTGGAGCCTGAGCAGTGTAGACTGGGAAACACACACGTGATGAGGAGCGGGGGCAAACCCAGTGTGGCCCAGACACTGCGAGCACTCCCCACACACGCCAGTGATTTTTTTGCAGTGTTCCTCCCTCCCCATAGCACGACTGAACAAGTGAGCCTAAATAAGTGACCACCTTTGCCCCCTTGTGTCAGTGGAAATTAGACACTGAAGAGACTTGCAAACAGAAGAAGCCAAAATAAACAGAGGGAACCACTTTGGAAGTGACAGGTGCAATGGATTAAAACCCTGTAGTTAGCACTGACTCTATTGGAAGGGGCCTATAGACTTTGAGAAGTATAAGTTGGAACAAGGAACTATCTGAAACTGAATTGACTCCATGCTGCCCGCAACAGCTCCAGAGAAATTCCTAGATATATTTTACTATTATCATTTTTTAAATTTTTTTACTTTTAAGTCCCTTATTACTCCTTTAATTTTCATTTTTATAACCTACTATTACCTTGCAGAAAAAAAGATCCTATTTTTAAAGCAAATTTCATATATATTTTTTATAATTTTTGAGATTTTTTTTAATATTGTATTTTTCAGAATCTAACCTCTACTCTAGATTTTTAATCTTTGCTTTTTGGTATTTGTTATCAATTCTGTACTTTTAAGAATCCAATCTGCAGTACCCATTTTTACTTAGGAGTGTGATTACTGGCTTGATTGCCCTCTTCCCCTTTTGACTCTTCTTTTTCTCCCCCAGGTTATCTCTATCTCCTCCCTCCCCTTCTCTTCTCTGCTTAACTCTGTGAATCTCTTTGGGTATTCAGGGCTGTGGAGAACACTTAGGAAATTGATTACTGGCTAGATCTGTCTCTCTCCTTTTGACTTCCCCTCTTCTCTTCTTGGTCACCTCTATCTCCTTCCTCCCTCTTCTCTTCTCAGTGTAACTCCATGAACCTCTCTGGGTGTTCCAGCCTGTGGGGAGCACATAGGGATTTCATTACTGTCTAGATTGCTCTCTCCCCTTTTGATTCCCCCTCTTCTCCACCTGGTCACCTCTATCTCCTTCCTCCCTCTTCTCTTCTCCATGTAACTCTGCAAACATCTCTGGGTGTCCCCCACTGTGGAAAATCTTTTCTCCATTAACCTAGATGTTTTATGATCTGTGCTGTATGGATGGAGGAGTCTTGAGGCTACTATAACAATAAGACTGAAAGCCAGAGGCAGGAGGCTTAAATCCAAAACTTGAGAACACCAGAAAACTCCTGACTCCAGGGAACATTAATCAATAAAAGCTCATCCAAAAGCCTCCATACCTACACTAAAACCAAGCTCCACCCAAGAGCCAACAAGTTCCAGAGCAAGACATACCACGCTAATTCTCCAGCAATGCAGGAACATAGCCCTGATCTTAAATATACAGGCTGCCCACAGTCAAATCAAACCCAAAGACACCCCAAACTCACTACTGGACACTTAATTGCACTCCAGAGAGAAGCGATCCAGCTCCACCCACCAGAACACAGACGCAAGCTTCCTGAACCAGGAAACCTTGACAAGCCACTCGTCCAACTTCACCCACAGGGAGGAACCTCCACAATAAAGAGGAACCACAAACTTCCAGCATACAGAAAGGCCACACCAAACACAGCAATCTAAACAAGATGAAAAGGCAGAGAAATACTCAGCAAGTAAAGGAACATGATAAATGCCCACCAAACCAAACAAAAGAGGAGGAGATAGAGAGTCTACCTGAAAAAGAATTCAGAATAATGATAGTAAAAGTTATCCAAAATCTT
This sequence comes from Aepyceros melampus, assembly GCA_006408695.1. Lineage (NCBI taxonomy): Eukaryota > Metazoa > Chordata > Mammalia > Artiodactyla > Bovidae > Aepyceros > Aepyceros melampus. The sequence continues at coordinate 293,962 of SJXQ01009711.1, read as the reverse complement.
GAAAACAAAATGGAGTTACAAATAAATAGTCTGGAGACAAGGATTGAGAAGATGCAAGAAATGTTTAACAAGGACCTAGAAGAAATAAAAAAGAGTCAATCAATAATGAATAATGCAATTACTGAGACCAAAAACACTCTGGAGGGAACCAACAGTAGAATAACTGAGGCAGAAGATAGGATAAGTGAGGTGGAAGATAGAATGGTGGAAAAAATGAAGCAGAGAGGAAAAAAGAAAAAAAGAATTAAAATAAATGAGGACAACCTCAGAGACGTCTGGGACAATGTGAAACGCCCAACATTCGAATCATAGGAGTCCCAGAAAAAGAAGACAGATTACAGTACTCAGCAAGGATCTCATTCAAATATGAAGGAGAAAGCAAAAGCTTTAAAGACAAGCAAAAGCTGAGAGAATTCAGCACTACCATACCAGTTCTTCAAAAAATGCTAAAGGACCTTCTCAAGACAGGAAACACAGAAAAGGTGTATAAACTCGAACCCAAAACAACTAAGTAAATGGCAACAGGATCATACTTATCAATAATTACCTTAAACGTAAATGGGTTGAATGCTCCAAC